>SNQN01001241.1:0-51396 GCA_008642245.1 Bassia scoparia | reverse complement strand
TCGCGTCCCAGGCACTACACCTAGACCAGACGCAAGTGTTGTGGGACCCGGCTAACACGACGCATCGTTATTTTTTTAAAAAAAATTGTGGTTGTGTTGTGCTGTCAAACTGAGGTGGATCGTTGTGTTGAGGTGTGGTGCAGTGGTTGATAGGTTATGGTAGGTGGTGGTTGAGATGAGAATTTGGAAAAACAATGATGAAATTGGATGATTTTAAGTAATGTAGGCGACAAATAACCATGTCCTGGTTAAATACTTACACTTACATACTATACTATCCTAAATTCCCAAGGAAAAATGGAAGAAAAAATCATCACCTGTGGGTCTTCCATTATTAATCCCACCATAATCCTGCGAAAAATCCTACCATACACCATATCTTCTAATATAGGTCTTTACCTGTTAGTACAATTTGTATCGGTAAACAAGTTAAAACCACCATGACCCACCTACCTACCTGCCACTGAACTCAAACAACCAGCCACCACCAGTCAACCCAACAACCACTCCTACTACCCGCCCATTAACCCACGACAACCCACCCACCCACACATGCACCCTCAACCACAATCCACCAACATCCACCCTCAACAGGGATATGGCCTGTGCAAGCAGATCACTGCACAGGCCCATAACTTTGAGGGCTCCCAGTTTGAATTGTTGGCCATTTACTTGGTTAATCTCTGTTTTACTTCCTCAATTCTTACAATTCTCATGTCATACTTCAATCCTTTTTTCTTTTCTTTTTTCCTACTTTTTTAATTCCATTGTTTTAATTTAAGTGATTCTTCTAACATTTAACTTATAATCTTACTAATGCAATTCTCATAAAAGGATAAAACCAATTCAAAACCTCCAATTTGTCATTAATATTCTTGTTTATTTATTTTGTCTTAATAAGAAAATGTGTTATTCTTATAGAGTAATTCTTTCGAAAAGTAAGTTATTTTTATTAAATTTGAAAGTATAGTCTTATTTCCGGATATGAAAGTTTTGAGAAAAATTTAATAAAAATTTGACCTATGACTCCTATAACACTAAACAATACTTGCTTTACATTATCATCAAAATTAGTTATAAATTAAGTTTTGAAATAACATTAACTAAAAAATTAACTTTATAAAACATTATGGCCCACTGCTGAAGATTTGAACATGGCCCCTAAATAATGGATGGCCCTGACCCTCAACCACAAACCACCAACCACCCGCACAAACTAAGACCCACCCAACCTCAAATCACCCGAACCCACCGTACCCAACCTCGACACCTCATCACCTCATGCTAAACCACCAATCACCTAAACCCAACCTCTAAACCCAGCCACGAGCCACAAACAACGCCTATCGAATCCACCACTCTATTCCAACAATCGCAATATATTCGAACCCACCACCCTATTCGAACCCACCTATTCTACCAAATTCGAACCCAAAGTCGAAGGTTCTACCAAATCGAACTAGCCTTCAAAACCCTAGATCGACAATGAGCTCAAGCACGAAAAGAGGAAGGATGAGGCAAAAAGAGACGAAGCAAGGAGATATGGTTTCGAGAGAGGAGAGGGAAAGGAGTGTAGCGCTAATTTCGATTGGGTGCATTTCTCGACGACTATACCGGTTCGAGGTTAGAGAAGAAGTAGCAGTGTTACAACGGCAGTTTGGGTTGGGTAGTGAGTTGGTCATGGAGAGAGAACTGAGAAGAATGAAGGAAATAAGGAAGTTTACCTGATTTTAGTTTTCGGGTAAAAGACCCATTGAAGAAAAAAGTGTAAACATGGGATTTTCGCAATAATTGTTATGTTGGATAAATAATAGAAGACCCAATCAAAGGTGACAATTTGTTTATTTCCATCTTCCAAATCCTAATTTATTCCCTTCTCGTTCTCATTTGATGTTCCATTGATATCCTAAGATTGTTGTACAAACTTGTTATTGTATTATAAAATGTGACTACTTGCAGATGATAATTATATTCCATACACCATAAATGTGTGTGTTTCAACTTTGTTCCAATTGTTAATTACAATACTACCCTTGTTATACTTTATATTCACATCATGCCATTCATTCACTACTCATCATGCCATTCACACGTGTTGTCATTCACAATTACATTCACTTCACTCCACCTAACATCTCCATTATTCATCTTAATTGCTCTCTCTCCCTTTGTTGTTGCTTGGCTTTAATCTTTATCTTTCATGATTTTTCATGATTTTATTTTTGCATGTTCCTTTTGATGTTGGGTACTTGGGTGTCGGTTGTAATTTGCATATTCTTTTTGATCAAATGTCCCCTGTTTTGTAAGGTTTCCTTCGATGGGTCTAACCTGCGAACCATGCAACCCCCCATGGTTGTTCGAGCTAGGATGCTTCGTCGGCGGAGCTGTTTGTGGCGTGAGGTTAGTGTGCTGCTTGCTTTTGCTGCCTTTAAGTGTTCAGTTTGGATTAGTTCTGTTTCGGTTGTTGTATTCTTGTCGTAAACAAGAACAAGCTCAATATCAGCCACGTTCTTTAGCACTCAATTGTGTGAAATTAAGCAATCAGTGAATTTAAGCAACAAACGAATTTAAGCACCCAACAAATTTAATTTAAGGGTTTCACACTGTTCACTCTGTTCATGTTGTTGATCTTATCTCATTTTTTTTCACTGTTGGTAATTTAGATCTGTATCAGGCTATCAGCCTATCAAACACTAAAAGGCTACACGAGACTATACTTTGTATTTGATTTTTGATTTACGTCTTTCTTCTTTGTAATGATTTTATTGATTTAGCAGTGCTATAATGAATGTCTTTGTGTTGGGCATGCAAAAKATTTGATATTTATCATGGATTTTGTTGTTTTAAGTCAATTGCGAAGTATTATATTTGATTCCCAATTTGATTGACATTCAATTATGGACCTGGGTTCTTTAAGTATGCAAAAGAATTGAAGTTTATCAATTTGTCCTTGTTGTTTTATTGCAGTCTCAAATTATGATGTGATGTATTAGTTTTGATTGCCAATTTGGCAATTTGATTGACTTTCATTATGGTCTGTGATTCCTCAATTTGTCCTTGTTGTTTTATTGCAGTCTCAAATTNATTAGTTTTGATTGCCAATTTGGCAATTTGATTGACTTTCATTATGGTCTGTGATTCCTCAATTTGTCCTTGTTGTTTTATTGCAGTCTCAAATTTGTGGGATTTACTTATAATATTATTGAGGAGGGAAAAAAGATAAAGGGGACATCTGATTGCTATATGTCGGTGGCATTGCCCAACCTCTCAGGTAATTTTATTATATCATCGTTATCAATTATTTATGATCATCACCTTTTACAATTTGTTTGTGTTATTCTGATTATACTCAAGGTTGAAACTTGATTTGGGGTGTATTTAACTTCCCATATAATGGTCACTAGACGTCTAGACTCACTATGATAGTGTCAAAATGATACAATTTACAAATCATGCTCATATCTTGTTTTGTACAAATTCACGAATAAATGAGTGGTTCATTTGAATCAACTCTATATATATATATTATACTACAATATGTAAATCAATTATGCTACTATATACAGGATTAAGTATGATCTACTCTGTTTTTTGTTTATCCAAGACTCACTTGAGTTATACTGTAATATAATGTAGTTTAGAAAATATGCAAAATGGACTATTCCATAGGCTGTTTGTATCATTAGTGGCTGTCCTAATACAAGCACAATGATGCAGGATAGATGACACAATGTCTGTGGATCTTGACCCTATACAGATAGTAATCAAAAAACAGAATATTAGAAACTGCTTACTAAGCCTGAAATGGAAAAAAAATAGGTATAAATCTTTGAATAACTAACTTCAAATGACATTTTATAGGTGATGGCCGGTGCATCCAAATCCTGAAGATGGACTGCCTTGAAAAACCGAGGTAAAACATGTGCCTTTTAGTTACTTAAGGCATCGTTCTAATGATACCGCTGTCATAAGTTGATAATCACTCAGATTTTATAAGTCATAGCTTCTAAAGAGTTACACAGTTGTCTATTAGTCACCTTGTGTATGAAGTTCGTGTGATGATTTTACTCTAAGATTGATAATTTTGACATGATGATTTTGGTCTAAAAATATCGTATAACGACAAGGTTTTTGATCATCACTTGTTTAATGCATAACCAGTCAGATTCGTTTGCTGCAAAGTTGGAACAACTAAAGGCTAAGGAGATGCTTCTGCAGATATCACTGAAAAAAGGTAAGTCCAAAGAAGACGAGCTTAAGTGGGTTGTTCGTTCAGTCGAGGCGCCGCCAGAGGACGAATAGCTTCTTCGCATGTAGTTGACTCTAATAGCTGTTGTGTTCACATTCTCTTTAACAGATTATGCAATGTATAAGATGTTTGATGCTTTCTAGACTCTTTAATGGGTATGGTCTTTTTGGATAGTACGCTATTACAGTGACTATGATTGCTATCATATGTCTTTAAAACTTGGTAAGTTCGCTTTTGTGGCTAGAGAGTTGCCGAGATATTCGTATCGTTATAGCCCCATGTCGACAACAATGGGTTACTCTTTAGTTTATTAACTGCATTTTCTGTCCGGATATGTGTGTTAGTATTTAACTCTTACATCTAATGTATGGTCCATTCTTTTGGCTCCTATATGTTATAGCCGCTTGGCCAGGATATTAACATCTATTTGAGCATTATATATTTTAGGTGTGTGTTTTGGTCCTTTGGAGTGTTTAAGAGTAGTAAGGGACATCTTTTTAACGAGTTCGCTTTCGGGGTTTTGATTATATATATTATTAGACGCAAATAACATCAAATTCTCAATTGGTAACGAAAACCCGAACTTCTCGAAAAAATTCAGACAGGGGAGAAACAAAGAGAAAAACATGGGGATGCATGACTACTAAGATTCCTATCTTTTGTCTTTAGAACTAAATTATCATTAAATTTCCAACTAAATTATGTCAAATAGCAATGTATTTACTCCGTAAAGTATGTGATGAAGAGTCGTTGTAGGCTAATTGGCTTAAGTGTACATATAAATTCACATATCTTCCGTACAATATTTTAACGTGGAATACGGCGCGCGCAAGCGCGCGCCGTGTGCCACTAGTCATAATAATACGAGTAATTTATTTTAATTGCAGCTTGGTTCGATTCAGGCCAAATCCACTCTCCTTTTCCTTCCAGGCCTCCATTACTCCCTAACTAAAAGAAACTACAACTGCCATCATTAAGTTCCTAAGTCTGGCACTTTTTCTAGGAAGCCAAGAACTATAGAGCAGCAGCTATACACACCAACGGCCGCATTGGTGCTTCTGTTCCTGGGGTACTCGCTATGTTCTGGAGTTCAATAGAGCAGTTCACATTCTGGAGATCTCTGATATATGTCGAGTTTGCTATTCACGGAACATCATAGCGGGGTTTTTCAATAGCTGTCATTTGCATCGCATAATTACCAAGTTCTTGTTCCACTCCATTACCATCCTTGCAAACATCGTTGAAATAATAACAGCCCGATTCTGTTTCATAATGCAAGGATTGCACCCGATTCTGTTTCATAATGCAAGGATTGCAGTAAGTCCGTGTCTTGAGTGATGATTCGAGTCATCCTCTGCATGATGATTACGCTTTGAGCATCAGTTCTTAGGTCTGGCAGTCTGGATCAGATCTCCAATTATTGACTATCAAGTTCAACTTTTAAAATGTTGTCAATCGATTTTGTTTCTAGGATGATGAAGATATGCCAAGGCAGTTTATAATTTTATATGCTGCCAAAGCAAATAAAGACTACATCTACCAAAAACAATTAAAATATGCCAAGGCAACATAAAAACGGTCTTGGTACATCCTTAGTCCTTACTCTTGCTTTAACAATTTGAATACTTACTGAACCTGCAACAAATCAAACTGGACTACTGATCTTGAATCCTGTCAAGTATTTTTCGAATTTTCAGAAAACATGTACAGTTCTCTGTATAGCAATTGAACAGTTTCCTTCAAAACTTGTCCATGCGCATTACATGAATCACTCAAGGATGATACATAAACCCTCGGTATCAGATAAAACTAGAGCACAGTGCCTTAGAGCATCAAACACTCAGGTTCAATGTCGGTTCTATCAACAAACAGTTCAATTGGTAGATAAGATTTAGAAATTTTGAACTTTAAGTTTTAAAACTAGTTTGGTATTATTCCTAAGCTGACAAAAATGATATATTCCGGGGAAAGTATACAGCACTGAATGTCCCAAAGATAAAGAAAGTAAAAATGATACACGAAACAAAAGGGAAGTATAGATACTCATGATCCTAAGCTGAAACAAAGACCACGAAATAAAAATGCTTACTTTACAAACAAAACGCTGCTTGCTCGCTTAATCAAGGCAAATCCAAATGGAATCACCGATCCTTGAAAGAAGACCTACGAGACATACTCAGTGTGATACTCCAGATTAAACAACATATTCCTGCGATTTTCAGAGCTCAAAAAAAGTTTGCACTGCTTGGCAAGGAAATCTACATTATCAACGCTTTCGTAATCCATCTCTCGGATGCATCGTCTTTTGACCYTTTTTAAGGTCTCTTTGGATGGCTTAAAACCAGCTTCCACCTGCCGGGATAATTGCTTATTTATTTTAGCAACTGAAATTGGCCATAACAGGAAACTCAACCAAACAGGAAAAATAAACATTAAGTGTTACCATCGAATTTAGAACAGTAAGAGCAGCCTTAGGATCTCGATTGATAAGATGAGCATCAACAAGCAAACTATACGACTGAGCATTCGGTTTCACACCCAAACTGCATAGATGTTSAAATACCCTTGTAGCTTCAAACGTCTGCAACCAGAAAATTTCGAATATAATGACTTGAGTTTCAAAGAGCTAAATCACAGATTAGGAAACAAACTGAAAAGACAAAGTTTAAATAAAGATATGACAGCTAACATACCTTCTTTAACTTTCCAAATGCAGACATTAAAGCATTGTATGAATGTATATTGGGGTTCAAACCAAACGTTGAACTAATCGCCTCAAAAGTTTGATAAGCTCGATCAAGGTCCCAGATATTTGCACAGCCCAAAATTACACAATTCAAGGCAGCAACAGATTTGTAAGGAGGATTGGCACGACTTAAATTCTCCAGTTGAAAATACACCTAAATAAGAATGATCATAAAGATATTGTTAAGAATAGCATAAAAAAGATGACACACAGAGCTTTAAAAACTTATCAATACACACAAACAAATAGGTTCTAACATAAATGATTCGCACTTCGTTTTATTCGGGGTTTTTTTCCACTCCGGAGGATAGGAGGGCAGGAGCCAGGAAGGACTGAGGAAGGTTATTATTTATCTCTCTAGCCTCGCAAATCTTGGAGTACGTGTTCACTAATTGTGACAGACCTTCACTGACTTATAAATCAGTCAATCTCTCCTTCAAAAACACACACAAGGATTCTTTGACAAATTACTTTTGTCAGAAAATGAATTTGATTCATAGCTTCATCATGCAATAGCAATATCAGAATCAATTATATTAAAGTCTGTAAAAACTTTTAGCTTACACTTGATATTGAAGTTCAGATGCAAAATTAATTAACCAATTGCTAAGATAGAGAAATATTGTCATTATTATATAATTTATTTTCTACATATCCCAGGTACTCAGCATTATTGAAACCGAAAATACTTGGTGGGAGGGAGGTAAAAAGGATTTGAAACTGTTGGATTTACAAGCGGGTGAGACTCTCGATCGTAGGGAGTGGAGGAGGAAAATTCATGTGAATGACTTCTCGGAATAATCACGTTTGGTTCATGTTAGCTGACCCCACTTATGGGATTAAGGCTTTGATTGATTGATTGATATCCCAGGTACTCAGCATTATATAGACAATGGGAAGAAAAAATACATAAAAAATAAACGCACAAAATGAAAACTTACCAAATCCAAAGTTTCATATCCTCCCTTAGAACAAGCTTCAACTAAAGAGGAGAGACAAATAAATGGTGACAACAAATCTTCATCTGCTGCTACAGCATTTGCATGTATTTTTTCAAGTTCACTCAAAGTGCTGAAAGCACTCTGCAAGTTCCCCAGTGAAGCAAGGGCATTTAACTTATATATATAGGTATCAGGCGTAGGTATTTTCTTGCGCAAGGATCTCTTTAAGATGGCCCGTGACGCATCGAAAAGAGTGGAATCGTAAGTTTTTGCAACTGTGTCAAGAGCAGAATCAACCAATCCTTCATCAACATAGTTATAAACAGGAGGCCTTCCATTCTCACCCAATTGAATCAGTCTAGCCATGAATGTCAGGGCTAAAAAGGTCAGCTTGCTGTTACGATTCTGACATGCAACCTCTGCGAGATTGCGGCAAACATTCCAGTTGGGGCACAGAGCTTTATTTTGGTCCATAGCCTGATGATGATTCACAGAGTAATCAACATGAGAAATACAAGCTCATACTCAAAAAACTCTCCAAGCAACAAAAGAAACAATACCTTGCAMTTTTCTATAATCATCACCAAACTCTCCAGTCTTTTTTCACTAACACAGCTATTAACACAATCAACAAAAACCTTTGATGACAACATATAACCAGACTTCAGAGCTAATTCAATATACTTCAAGGCAGTGTCAATCTGGCCATGTTTAAAGAGCATGCTAATAACTAAATCATATGACTCCTCATCAGGCTGAGATGCTTTCCCGCTGTGCAGCATCCTACATATCAATATAATGAAAAAAAATCATCAGTCTACAGGTCAATGATAATAGAAATACAAAAGAAGATAATGCACACATTATAAATATTCTTGAGTAAAGATAAGGAAATAGATGTTTCACACAATCACACAGCTACGCTAGATAGATATCAAATTTAAATTTCCAACACCAAAGGAGATGCATGCCTATTTATAACCATGTAAGCACTTCTGTTGCCTTCYGACTCATGTCACAGTAAATACAACAGAAATTGCATGCACCATGGTGACTAGTGAAGGTCACGCATGCAGAAAGAAAACAAAAATTGAAAAGTAAAAACTAAAAAGGCAGTAACCAAATTATCCACTTTTGAAATTACCATTGAAGTAGCATCAGTGTCAAAACAGTTGCACATGGCATTGACTTACAAAATCAATTCCTAGATCGATCTTACAACCTCCTTTTTCATCTCATAAAATGAATATACCAAGGAAGGACAAACATTACTAAGAGGTAAAATTTCCATGCAAAGTGAATGGAAAAAGACTTTGGTGGTTTTGTGGAAGACAGCAAGAAATAAAATATTGGTTCTGACATGGTTTTTGTTGTAATTTTTTTTAAAAGAAAAATCATTAATTTCGTAAAGAGARTCATAGTTCAACACTTCAACTACAACAAAAATTATAAACTTCTAATGCACCAGCGCAAATACAAAAATTGTGGCAGTAGAMAGCCTTCCGTGTGGCAGAGATGGTATCCTCATTGAAAGCATCAGCAGAAAGTGGAGCCACACCTTGTACATTGCTGCTAAACTGTTGACAGATGAGCTTCCAAAACAACTTTTAAAACATATCCAGCCAATTTAATATACACTGACTAGGTAAACAAAAAGATCCGGGTGATCATAGCCAAAGGAACACTACACAACGTAAAACCACAATCAAGAAAAATTGACAACAGTATCAGGCCCGTGTAACGCACCCACATGAGCAACCAACTCTCATAACTTACTCCATGCTCAAAGACAAAAGAGTTCATGGGAAGGATAAGTCAGAAAACTTAAGTGGGGAACAAGGTGCAGAGGGGCAGACAGACCAGCAGCCAAATCATCCTAAATGCCTATATCAGTAGAGTTTGGAAGAGAAAAGAACCTCTCGGAAGTTCTCATTGTTATCGTTTACTTATTGCATTCAAATAAAGCACACATCATCCTTCAAATAATTACATATTACTCATGTAATCCACTTTTTTAGGTTCTAGAGTTCAGATTATTGATGATCAATTGGTGCAACAAATAGACAATCTCCCATGTGAACCAAAACACAACCACTTAACCAGTTAGAATAATGCATAGATAGTATCATGTGACTCTAAAATAGAATCAGTTGGCAGCACTCACTCTGAKGGGGTGTTTGGTATGAATAACGTAAACGGAGTGGAAAGGATTTTGATAAGGAGTGGAAAGGGTAACAATAAGTGTTACTGTTATTAGTTATTTGGAATCCGATTGGAATGGAAACAAATATGATACTCTCTTCCCTCTTATTTGTTAGAGACAAGTTCGACAACAATGAAAATATGAAATGAAATAATTTTGGATAAAATAAAAGGAAAAGGTGAAAAAGAAATAATCAAGAAGTAAAACTACCCCTGTGAATTTGTAATCCTGGTGATACAAAATCACCAGAATCCGATTGGAATGGAAACAAATATGATACTCTCTTCCCTCTTATTTGTTAGAACAAGTTCGACAACAATGAAAATATGAAATGAAATAATTTTGGATAAAATAAAAGGAAAAGGTGAAAAAGAAATAATCAAGAAGTAAAACTACCCCTGTGAATTTGTAATCCTGGTGATACAAAATCATCAACGCCATATCATCAACTTTCTTCAATTTTCTTTTTCTTTTTCATCATGAACAAACGTTATCATCAAAAATAGGTTCAAAATCATCGATTCAACGGTCAACACATCATCATCAAAAATATTCAAAATCATCGACTCAACACATATCATCAAAAATAATTTCAAAATCGTGAAAATTAGACGATCAAAATCAGATCGGCTCACTCAATTGCTGCCGATGATGAGTTTTACAAATGAATGCAAGTTGATGTTGCTACTGATTGACGCGATTCCGCCATTGTTGCCTATATCTTGAAAGCTCTTTCTTTTTTCTTTTGGTTCTATGGAGTGACAAATTCAAGCTCAAGATATGAAGGGTTGAAATTTTTAAGAAAAAAACAAAAACATTGAGCTTTGAGATGAAGATAAGCAACGAGTTATATCAGTTATTTCATTTTCAGAAATGGTTTTTGATTCCGTGTATATTACACCGGAAACAATGTAAGGGAAACAATTTCAGCTGGGTAAGGGTATTTGTTACTGTGTATTCTAATCAAACATATTATAACGGAAAGGATTTTATGAATCCGTTTCCAAGTAGTGAAAAAAGCTTACCAAACAGCCCCTAAGAGTAAACTATAAATCGACGTCCAATATTCTTTTATTAGGTACAGGCTACAGAAAAAGGTCACAAATGAAAGCTTCTGCTATACCAAATCATGAGATAGCATGAACTAAGCTACATAATAAAAAAAAATGACAATAAGCCAATGATCGAGCTAAAATAAACCATTTTCCATAAAAAAAATGACAAAGTCCAAATTTGTCGTTTGTCGCATATTTGATCAACATGCTTAGATCGCCAAACATGCATTGAAGGAGAAACAAGAGACATAGTAAGGAAAATGAGGACCAAAGGAGGTGATGGTGAAGGGTATGAGCTAGGGGTAATATATGTACGAGGACTCGAGGAGGGGATAAGAGAATTGTTGCACCCAAAATAAAGKGATGTTTACACAACTCCCTCCAAGGGTCAGCTATTACCCTCAAAACAAACATCAGTCCTCCGTTCCTCCCTCCTTACACTACCACAACACAATCCCCTCTGTCACCACCTTCACTTACCTTCATTTTCTTTGTCTTTACACTCTTACAGCATTGCTGCCAAGCATGCCCTAATTAATACTCCACGAGCCAAGAGGGGAACCCACTAGCATTGATAGCAATGAAAGCCATGCAGGTTTTCGCTTCACCAATTTCAGATTCTGGTTCCAATGAGAGGAGCCACATTATACAGTAGACACACATAGACCCACCAACTGATTAACACAAGAACTCTAACTTATTTGTTCCATTACTGTTCGCTAAAATATAAATTCCCAGTAAAACCTTATCAGCATCAATCCCCTTAGTTTCTACTTCCCCAATCTAATCACTATCTGTATAAGTCAATAGATACCATTCCTTACTCCTTTCTTATAACAAACAAGTATCAAATTCCAGCAAGTAGAAAATAACAAAATTAGAATCACATTAATAAGTCCGATCTCCTCAATCTCACAAACGCGCCAATCAAACACCAGTAACATATAGACAATACTTGCATCCTCCAATACAATGTCCTTCAATCAAGCATCAACAAATATAGCAAAAAGATCATATACTAATAGTCTAATACAAAACAATCTTACTATCATTCGATCTAAAAATCGAAACTTGAACAGAAAAGCAATTACCTTTCAAGAAGCTTAAGAGCAGCCTCAGCCTCCCTAGCCTCATGCATAGCCTTGAGCACTAAATTAAACGAGGCGGTATTCGGCTCGACGGCGAAATCCTCCATTTGACTAACCACATCAAGCAGCTCCACAGGAGAAGCTCTATCCATAAAATGCGCCCTCAAGTAATGATTGAAGAGCTCCACATTGGGCTTATTGGGCTTGCCGTTGGCATCCAACGATTTGATCCAGAACTCAAACAACTGCTTCACATCACTCCATCGTTTCGTCGTAATCCAATCAGCGAACAAATTGAGGAGCGAATCCGCATCCTTCTTCTGCGCGAGTGCAGCAGAGTTTTGATTGAAGAAGTTGACTGGAATTAGGGATTGGTGACCCGTATTCGGAATGGGGCTCCGCCAATTCTCCTGGTAAAGCGGGCTTCCAGAAGATGGATTTGGCGGAAGTGATGACGGTGGTGATGGGAGGGGTTCGGCGAGCTGAGCTTCTTGGTTGAGGAGAGATAAAGTGGAGATAGATTTGAGGGAATTAGGGTTGAGGCTTTTTAATAGGGTTCGCGATTTGTAAAGCATCGCCATTTTTGATTGCATCTCAGAAGAAGGATGGGAGAGAAATACAGTGGATTTTGGGGGTGATGAGAGACGAGACTTTTGGCTAGGGTTTAGCAGGACTGACTGAGTTACTTGCTCTTTTTTCTTTTTCTTTTTTCTTTTTTACCGTTTGGTCAAACAAGTGAGGTTTAGTGTGATAGTTTTAAAGTGATGAGACTTGAGACAATGTTCAATTTTGCCGTAGAAATATTATGTTGTGTGATTAATTTTGTCTATAGACAAATCTTATGCTTGACACATTTTTTTGTGCTTACATAAGCTTACCTCCATTTGCATGAGTTTAAAGGTTTTGTTGTTGGAATTGGTCTAAATTAAATAAAAAGATCTGTTTATGTGAATGGAGTTTAATCAAAGGCAGACAATGGTTTAGAATATCCGACTAAATTAAACTAAATCGTCGAGTGTAGCTTTCATCAAATCAAGTGTTTGTTTTTGTTAAGGAGGGTGAGATAATAGTTTAGTTAATTGTTCCATTCATATCATCTTATTATTTTAGCAAAAATAAGTTCTGTTCCGAGTACGGAAATCTAAAATATGAAAAACTAGGGAATCCAAATCGTCTGCCTGAATCTTCGAAGGTCGCCGGAAAATGCGTCGGGAAATGCGTCAGAGAGTCTTGAATAACCCTGAGAGAGAGAAAGAGTAGTCAGAGGGCCCAGGTTTGTACCCTGGACCACCTCGATGCTTAAGTCAGCAATCTGGAGAGAAAGTGAGAGAGAGAGAGAGTTTTTAGAGAGAGAAAGTGTGTACTTGTGTCAGAAATCACAATGTTGGTCCCCTGATTTTGTGGTCCTCAATCCTATTTATAGGCAGTATGAGGCATAATTTTAATTTTGCCAACCGTCAGAAAATCTAGAAGATCTTCCTAACAGAATTCTGTTAGGCTGCTTCTCCAAGAGCTATCTCCTGTTGACTGTCAACGCCTTTAATAATGGCATTCTGGTAATAAGGTCATTGGGCCTGGCCCAGTGTCAGGTGGCGGAACAAGTTCAGATAATCAAGATTAAGGTTAGTTCTCTCATTGCATAAGTTAAAATAAACGTTGAAAACCTATGGAATTAAAAAAGTTCAACAAAACAAACGACTCGATCATACTTGTTTGTTCTTATGATCTCGTGTTGGATTATTGAAAGGCCTGTTGTAATCCTCATCCAACAAAGACTAGCAGTACTAAGCGTACTTGTCAGACTCCCATATATGCTACTTTGAGTGTCAAAACTAAATCCGATTTTGCTAATTTGCTATATATACTAAGTCGTCGTTCTTTCGGCTTAAAATAGGTTGAATTGAATTGACTGGTTGAAGTTAGATACTGAATTGAACGGAACTTAAGTGAGATAAAGTAGCTGAATAGAAAAGAGCAAAAGTGACTAAAGTTGACTAAAATTAGTTGACCTGAAATAAATATCATAAAATTAAGCCCCCAAAAAACAAGGACTAAGACACCATATATTATTTGGGTTGGGTATTGTTGTCATGAGCTCATGACTCTTTTGGAAAGATTTTGCTTTAGTGTCTCGTATTTGCTCGTAGACGGTGGGGCAACAACCTCGTATGCTGCCATATTGACCAAGGATCATGGCTGAAATCGTGCCATAATTAGAAGAAGTTAAAGTTGTGATGCGAGCAGAGGCATAAAGTTAAGTTAGTTCAAGTGGTTAGATAATTTGTTTTCAATAATAAAGGAGGATGTGGTTCAAACCTTATATTAACAATAATTTCTTATTTTTATTCCTCTTTGCTTTATATTTTTACTTGTACCCTTTTATGTTTCATTCATACACATTATATTTCTTTAAATATTACATCTTCCTTCATTTTAATATTTATCCCTTTCTCAATAAGTTTAAATAATTTATTGTTTTATAAGAATTAATGTTAAAATAGTCTTTTAACATAAATCAAAATTGACTATAAAAAATCCAACATTGTTGTACACTTCATGTGCATAATACAAAACTAATTTAGCTGAATTTTTTTAAATTATTGTCTAATTTAGCTGATTTTTTAAAAAAAAATCAAACATTGTTGACATTTCATGTGCATATACTACTTTTGCTAAAATTTAAAATTGGCTATATAAAAATCAAATTTTTTGCACGCTTCGCATGCATATAAGAATAATTTGCTAAAAGCTTTACAAATGAGGTTCAATAATTGAAATAATAAGGAACTGCCAAATTAATCAATTAATCTATTTATATTTTTTTAAAATGATTTTTATCCGTATATGAACGTTCATAATTTGTCCCCCCAGTTTTGAAATTCTGCGTCCGCACTGGATGCGAGTGTTGCAATGGTGTGAGTTTGCATGTGCCCAACTTATTGTTGAGAATGCATTCACTTGTGCTTTGGATTTCAATTACATTTGATTCATTTTTTTATTGAAAAACCGTACACATCGCAGTGATCAACAACTAGTCAAACAAAAGGAAAGAAATGAAGTACTAATGAATGCAAAAGGGTTACACTCTAATTATGCGATGTTGGTTTAGTTATATCTGAATAAAAACAAACCCGATCCAATTTTGACCTTGAAAATCGGACACGGAAAGTGGGTCATCATGAACATGAGATTTGTCTGGAACCCTTTTTTAACCGAACTCGTCAACCTATTTTAGAATGCTGACCGACTGGTTACCAATCTGACCGACCATTGACCGATTATCTAGTATTAATTACTTTAAATGTGTTTAATCAATGTACCCAAATCACAAATATTAGTCAAGTAATAAATATAACATATTGCAAAAGTTCACTGTTGCAATAAAAAAAGAAGAGAATGTTTAGTTTCATAAAAAATTACCAGTGAATATGATTCAAATTATGCAGTTTTTACGTTTTTGAAGTCTAACCATCTTTTGCAATTAATAATATTATTCATATCTAGACCCTAAATATATGGTTTAATGAAAAAATTTCTACTTAGTTTAGTCACATTGTACATTTTTAAGTCCTGAAAACCTTAATAATTGATCTAATTTTTGCGAAACATCGAAGAAAAAAAGACGCAAAAAAAAACTTGACCGACCGACCTGTTACCGAAAACATTGGGTCATGAATAAAGAAATTCGGCTCGTCACGGGAAAAATGCTCGACCTGTAAATGCCCGAAATCGAACATTAACCGACCAATATTGACCTGACCGATCGATTTGTCAGGTATAGTTCTGGTGTGCGGGCATGTTAAGCATGGTAGACTGGTAGTACATCACAATTACTAGCACGACTTTATTATTAGTCAGATTAGTCTTAATTAAAGATTCTTCAAAGTTTGTGGCTCGCAATTTCGCAAACGAGCATAGTGCAATAATGCATGGTGGGCTTCGTTCATTTCAAGCATCATTTGACCAGCTTCAAGTTCAAATATTGGGCCACCAACTAATACCACTTACCATGCCACACCAACTACTTCAATAGTCCAATACTATATGACTCGGATCCCTTTCGACACTCTATTCCGCACGTGTACAATATACATTACATTACACACGTTTACTAGAGAGTGAGGAATAAATCAAGTGGCTCGGTTTCAAGAGATCTGGATCGACTATCATCTATGTTGTTGTGACACTCTTAGCACAAAAAATAATAATTAGAAACATACCAATAATAATCATCCCGTTTTCACTAGATGGTAACGCTTTAGTTGCGCGAATTAATATCCGCACGCCTCATTTTATATTCACATTTCGAGAGTAAAGGATAGCTCAAATTGTTAAAAACTTAAAACTTCCCTCTCCTAAGATCGATTCACATCCCCGCAACAACTACCACGATACCTTATTCAACCACCATTCATTACATATGGAACCTCCACCCCCATACGCTATTTGTTTGACATTATTACGAAGAGAACGTAGCAACTTGTTTGAATCGGTTGGTCTTGTTCACTTTTGCTTATGTTGCTAATCTTTGCTTATAACTCTACAAGTGTTGAAAGATTTTTGCTTTTGGTATATGCATCTATTAGGCCTGATTATATTGTGTGTTATTATATTTGGGCTATTGTATATTTCGGTCCGTAATTGTTGTTACTAGGTTAAGTTGTATATATAAACCTTAATACGCAATGGAATACAAGCAAGGAAAATCAATTCCTAACATGATATCAGAGCCATAGAACTCCACAAACCCTAAAAAAAACTATTTTTTTTCTTCTACGCATACTATCAAATTCTATCATTATTCTAGTCATTATTCGTAATTCATCATTCTGCATGTTGCTTACCATCCACTTGTTATTGTGAATATTTGTAGCTCAAAATTGTTTTAGTTTAAAAACTTGACGTGTCAAACAAAGCTACGAGGGTTGTAGCTTATATTGATAATACTTTAGGCATTTAAACTTGTGTCTCGACAAGTGTAAAAAAATCAATTGTAGTATGTAAACGGAATAAATGAGATTATCATATTGTAGTATGTAAACGGAATAAATGAGATTATCATATTGTAGTATGTAAACGGAATAAATGAGATTATCATATTATAATATTTTTTCTGTGAAGGGGGGGGGGGGAATATTTTTTAGTCTCTTTATGGGTTATGATGGAAAACTGATATTTGCACAATTTCGCAAAACAATAAGCAATAACAAAGTTCATTGTTACTAAAATACAAAAGGCGCACGGACAACATTTAGGGTACGTTTACATTAATTGAAATCAACTGAACTGAATGAAGCTGAACTGAATTGAATATTTTATGAGAGTAAGAAATTAGGTTAAGAACTGAATTAAACTGAATAAAATCGAACTAAACTGAATTGAAAATAAACTAATGTAAACAAAACATTATGATTGAGCGGGTATCAGTTCCCGTTGTGATGATCCATTAGAGCAATTGCAATGGTGAATATTTTGGTCTTGTCTTAAAGAGACCAAAATATTCATGATATACAATGGTGATTTGTGTGATGATGGAAATATTCATGGCAAGATGCATCTTCATTTGCGTCGTCTGAAGACGAGAATTGAGACGCAGCTTAGTGTGGGACCCGCGCCAGCAAGGCGCTAAAAAATAATTTTTTTTGCCCTCAAAAACGCCAAAACGACGTCGCATAAGCTTTGTAGGAGACAAAGCTCCGCGTTTTGCATTAATAACGGTTTGACAAAAAAAAAATTGAGGCTGAACAAGACTGGCAGGTGTACGCAGGCCAATGCAGCGCTTGACACGGCGTCCCTGCCAGTCTCTTTATATCTCTTTTAATTGTTTTCTTTAATTGCTAATTTCGTGCTTATAAAAAAATTAAAAAATTACCAAATTCATAACTTTTCAAGATCTACAAATAGACACCATTTTGCTATATTTTGAAATATTTTTATATTTCTCTTATTTTCGTATTTATAAATTATTTAAAAATTGTTTAATTAAAAAAAAATTATAAAAAAATAAATAAAAATTCCCAAAAAATTCTATAAATTCATTACTCTGAGCCTTTGGTCACCACAAAAACATTCCACCCTCACTTGACACAACCAATTCAAGCTTCACTTCCAAAACTTCCAAAAATTCCAAAATTCGGTTTTAATTGTTGAAAAATTAGCCAAAAATATGAGTAATATCCTTACAACCAATGGAAATTTCCAGAATGTACCTACATTCAACTCATGGGAAGAAACCAATCCTAACCCAATGTTGTTATCCAACCCCCCTTCGTTTGCCGTTATCTCGGTGAACAACTCCTAGTACTCAAATTAATCTACTCATAACTTTTCTTATTATCAAGATACCCACCTCATACATTTTATGCTCCAACTCCAAACCAGGGAACAGTAATAGAGATTGGGTCCTGAGGAAGACAACGAGGAGATGATGAAAGAGGCAGTTGCTGAGGAGCCTTCATACCCGGCTGTTCTAGGAAGATGCTCTAGAGGCAGTGGTGCATCTGCTAAAGGCAGCAAAGAGGGCATGGCTCACCGTGAGGAGGAGGCTTAATCGCTTGTTATATGTTGCAACTGCAGGACCAAAGTCATTGAGCAAACCAAAAGTCTTGGCAATTGTGGGAAAAGGTGTTGCCTCGTACGAGGCTGCACGTGCATCTAGGCCCAATGAAGCTCCCGGAGAGAAATTGAATATGATGCAGACTAATTAAACACTACTAATAATCCGAAATTAAAAGTATTATCCGAAAAATAAAAATTCATCCGCATATTAATCAACTAATCCATAATTAACAATATCCGATGAATTTTCAACTATCCGAAAATTAACAACTAATTATTGAAATCAAGTATTAATCGATAATTAAGAGTTAAACACAATTTAATATAACGCTAATCTTGAGTGATTATAAGCTCTATTTTAATAAAAATTATTAAAAAAAACAAAAAAACGGAATAAATGTAAAGGAAATGATGAGTGGATGGAGAGAAGTGTTGTGGGGTAGAGTTAAATAGTAGAGAGAGAGGGATGAAGTGATTTTTGGGTTATAGATTGTAATGAATATGATGGAAAAATTTTCTTAGGAAGAATAAAAGATGAGTTGAGAAAGTGATAGAGAGAAGGGATGAAGGATGTAAAATGTCACCATTGTAGGTGCTTTAGGAATTTAGGATGGGAAGTTCCGAAAATGCAAACTTCTCAGCTACGATGAGTGTGGGTCCCAACCCCCCCAAAGCCAAATGCGAAATCCAAAGACAACCTTAACCAGGGGTGGAGTTGAGGTGTGGTTAGATTCTAACCTTCACCAGTCACCATAACCCACATGAGTTTATGACCGTTTGAGTGGCCACTGATCCACAGACACAATTAACTTTAAAACAGTACAGTGTACAACCCCTGCTGACAAGAATAAGGCTTTGAACCTACATTTCCCAAAGTTCCACATCACTCTCCTCAAACATTAACCTGTGTTTTTTTTTWAAAGCATTAACTAAACTACTTACTTGTATATTAAACTACCATATAAAGGTGTACTAATTTTGTCTAAATTACAACAATTCCTTGTTTTAAACAACTCAACAATTCTCTTCATCAAGATTTACTAGATSCCCTCTCGYTTTACTATTCCTTAAAAGTATTCTATCCGTGGTACTRCTTATTTTTAATTTAGTTTCRTTTCGTTTAATTCATTTCAATATYTAATCTRRGATYCGTTTAYATTAAYTGAAATYMATTGAACTGAATGSAGTTGAACTGGACTGAACTGAATTGAATATTTTATGAAAGAAAGAAAKTGAATTAAWAACTGAACTGRACTGAAAATAAGCTAATGTAAAGRGACCCCTAATCTCTTTTTATAAACAGTTATTTTAAGYTAAACAAACGTACCCTTACAATTAATCGACTTGTTTTTATCGAACACGTGTGTGGTAAAATAATTTATACGTCAAGGTGAAGTTGAATTGGGTATATAATAAATTCAATTTTTTCCCGTTCATATATTTGTACTCCGTATAAGAATTAAGAACAAATTTGTTTGAGTTACAGAGTTAGTGAATTACTGTACTGAACACTTAAATTTCCAAAATTTGTTCACTGCCAAAGGGCCAAGGCCAAGCTCAAGACTAAAGTGGCATTTTGTAACCAATAACAGTCATTAAGAAAATAAAATATTTCGTATATTCTTTTAGTTTCTATGATTACCGTAATAAAACAAACGCATGGGCYGTAATCCGACAACATACCAGTAATTTAATCCAGTAATGTCTAACTTATAAAGTTAATGCATAATCTACTGCATCACWACAAAGTTTATTCATCAAAGCCTCAATATTTGAACGGAAATTAAAACTAATTTTGAAAAGAATATGTTCTTAGACTCTTATACTTTTGGATCAACCAAACAACATAGCTAGCAATATTGTAATTCCTAGGAATTTTGAATGTCCATGTTAATTGAGAGCAATCAAACAACCCCTTAGAAAACAACAACAATTAAGCCTTGATCTATCACGTACCTCG
The DNA here is from genome assembly GCA_008642245.1 of Bassia scoparia. Classification (NCBI taxonomy): domain Eukaryota; kingdom Viridiplantae; phylum Streptophyta; class Magnoliopsida; order Caryophyllales; family Amaranthaceae; genus Bassia; species Bassia scoparia. The sequence goes on along the minus strand of SNQN01001241.1, from coordinate 30,596 downwards.
AGGCAACGGCCCAGTTAGCAAGACTCAAAAATTAATGACAAAGTATTAGGTACATCGGATGCACAATAAATTTACTGTGCATCAGATTATAGTGACTTTTTTGGTTAATATAGTAACTTTTTTTATCAATATAGTGACCCTTATTTTTTATCACTATATTGATGTAAAGTGAAATGAGTTACTATATTGATATAAAGGGTCACTATATTGATATAAAGAATCACTATATGTTTGATGCACGATAAATTTATTGTGCATCTGATGCATATAATACCTTCTAAAAGTTAATTACGAATTCTAGTGATTTAGTCGATCTGTAAAGATTGACAAGAACAAAACACACAGAATTTATGTGCTTCGCTGAGAATGCATAGACTACGTCCACAGTTAGGGGAGAAGAAGTTTTTATTGATTTTGAGGAATTTCAAATGTTGGTTAACTAAAAAAAATAAATTAAGAAAATACTCATAAACAAAATTTTAAAAAAGGCTAAAAAATAAGGCCCTATTTCTTTGAACTTATTTCTATGGTACATAAGTTCAGTTGGAGCATCCACAACAGTGAGCTACAAACCTTGTAACTTTGTGTGTCATGTCATATTTTTAAGCTACTTCTACCCACAATGTCAAACTACAATCCTTATAACTTGAAATTGACCCCACATAAAATCTTTCCTACAACTTTTCCTTGTTGCATTTAATAGTATATCTATAAAAAAAAGTCAAGATAAAATTGCAAACTACAAAGCTTTGTTGAGTTATAAGCTTAAATCAAACAACAAACTCACTTTTCTAACAATGGTTGAATTAGTAGCTTGCAAATTTACAAAATTGCAAGCTAGTCTTTCAAAACAATCACCGTGGATGCTGTTAAGTTCAGTTTAGTTACCTAACCTAATATTCTTCTCTCATAAAATATTCATTTCAGTTAAGTTCAATTCAGTTCAATTAAGTTAAGTTAAATTCAGCTCTAATTAAGTCCAAARAAACAGAGCTTAAGCACAAAAGAAAATCTTAACGCAACAGATTTCGGGATGACACAAACCTAGTACCCATAAATCCATGATTTGTTTTCCAAGGAGAACTGTAACAAGGGTAACAATAACAAGACTTTTACCATTCTTCYGATGTGAGATGAAAGTATGACTTTATCTTCCGAAATGAGATTCAAAATAACATAAACAGAACTCAAAATAAGATGAAAAGTAAACAAAACTTAAACATGTTACAAACTACAAAGAATATACTAGCTAGAAACTGTATAAAACTCATCATCTAACCCATTTAAGCTGTAGTTCCAACTGAATTTAATTTAAGAATTAAAACAGCCACCTTTTGTTGTACTGTACAAATGCTGGTATAAAAAGGACCAAAATAGCACAAATGGCAAACTACCAGACAAATTCACACTCCTGAAACCTTCTTTTTCCTCTTCTCTCATCACAAGTCATCAGTCCCACCACTACTATCCATCTTTATTCTTCTCTTTCATTATTATTGATGCCTTGAATTCCTTCTTTCACTTTCATCCCAATAAAACTTTCTTAATTTTTTTTTAAAAGTTCTATGATATTAGCTCAATCTCATATCTTTCATCTACAATCATCGGTGTTTTATTGTTCTTGCGCATCTTTTTCTAAGCTTGACGCTATTCAAGTAAGCTTCTTCTTCTTTTTAGTGGTTTCATTTTATGATGTATTTGAATATGCTCATTAATATTAATTAAGCAAGGTGGGTCTATTTGAAAATCAAAAGATTGATCTTTTCGTTTACTTCAATTCTCGTCAATAAATGAAGAAAAACGTGTTTGTAGATCATGAATTTGTCTTCCCCCCTCTTTATCATTAGTGTTTAAAAATTGCAGGTTGCAAATACTCACAATGTTTTGTTTTTTTTTTATTTTAAAAAAAAATAACTAAAAAGATTTGATTTTTTTACGCATTCCTAACAAAATGAACATAAAAATTAGTTTTGTAGATTCAGTTTATTTGAAGTTGCTAATAATAGTTGTTGTTGAAAAAAAAGTGAAATAAAAAAATGCAGGCTGAGATACTGCTTGCAAAGATGGAGCACAGATCCAACAGCATATCAGAGTGAAGACTATGCATGTGGAGCAGGGCGAAGATTGCAAAGCAATTACAAGAAAGGACCATGTTTGTGCCATAGAGCAATCCTAACAGAATATGTGATTATGCATGTCACAGTTATTACAGAAAAGGTGTCAACTCTGAAGCCTGTGTTTTTCTGGTGCTGCTATTCTAACAACCTCCTTCCAGTATGTCATCTCTTCTTACTCTTTGTTTTTTTTTTAAATAGTTTTCCATTTAATTGATGATTACTATTGATATATTTAAAGTTTATGATTTTTTTTCATCTGATTTTGTTTTTGCAGCGTGCCTAATGGTTGCACCTTCCTACAGTGGAAGGTATGTTCTTTCTTTGGTAGTCATTGAGAGGGGAGTTTTACATGCTTATTTGAATTTTTTGCATGTGATGTTTTTTGGTTTGATCAATCTGTTTATATTTTTTTGATTGATTTTGTGTATGTGATATCTAGTAAATCTGTATTCAAGTTGCTGTTTCTGCATTGATTTTTCTTGTCCGGAAAGAGAAAAACAGCCAAAAAAAAGGCTGTGAATGAATGTTGGGTGATGGCTTCTCTCTTTTCAATTAGTGTTTTCTAAACAGGACATCAAATTAGACCCTTCCAATAAAAAGGGTTTTAAAATTTTCAACGTGATAAATAATAGGACCGTGCGTGTATGAATCTAGTAATACAGTAAGGAGCAAATTATAGCTTTTTTATTGGTGGGTTACTACTTACTAGTGTTTTTATTTTGGTTACTTGATCAAATAACATGAGGACTCAGGAGTGTCACTTCAATGACTTCTTACTTTATTATTGCATTTAATTACTGAATACAAATCTCAACCCAAGAAGTCCCACTTAAAAAGACCTTCATTTTTCTTTGCAAACCCATCAATATACAGAGCAACTTTTTATCAAGAAGATCAACTCAATTGATATTTGCGTACTTTGCCCGTCAACGTTTCATGTATGCCGAGACATTACTTTGACCTTTAATAACTATAATTATGAATAATAAAAATATAAAATGTTGATATTAAGATAATATTTAACGAGTAAAGCTCAAAACTTGGTCAAGTGTATAATGTGAATTGTGTAAAATGTTGACTGCTACATTTTTTTTTTTGAACGGAAGAAGTAATACAAATTCGATAATAGGAGGGTAACCTGTGACCAGACCAATAGTACTCAACCTTTAATCTAAATCACTAGGCCAAGACTTCATGTGTATGGTATACCACTTGAAAATTGAAATGTTACCACTCCGTAAAGGCGTAAATGGTTACGGACTTACAGTGGTTTTGATTCTAGAATACTGAGTAGATTACTAGTCGAAAGCCAAAAGCGTAAGACCTCGCTTAGTGGGGTGCTAAATAAATTAGTACTCTAATTATCAATAGTAGATCCATTTCCCTTTCCAAGCATACCTTTACACACTTGTACTAAAATAAAATTGATTGATTTTGTTACTTGTTTGAGTGCAAATGAGCTGTCCATGATGCTGCATTTTTCTTCCATACTATGTTAAATTGTTGATTGACTAAACAACTACTACAGCTTGCTGTTTGTTTGTTTGTTTGTTCGGCGTTCCTTGTCCCTTATAACTTACTCTTGTAGCTAAGTTTAAGTTGTTGCGCTTGGTGTAGTGTCATTGTGTGGGATACTAAACCAACCTTCGCTATGTATGCACATTTCATCAATATATTCTACCAGAAAGTTATTTGGTGAATTGTATTTATGATTCCTGTGTTTCTGACAATGTATATTTACTTCTAAGATTTGTGAAGTGGGTGAAATTTTCTGGTAATAGTAAGTTTTAATCAATGAGCTTGATTTGCATTAATGTTGATTGTGACTCTTGATTTGGGCCGCTCAAAACTGTACGAGTATACTTCAGTATGTCTGTATGAAATACATATGGATTACTATTTTACACCTGAACTTGGGGACTTGTTATAGGCACACCCGTTTTGAGAACACAAATGTCCTTATCTATGTATTATCATTTTCCGTTGAAAAATGATTTATGATTTATTTCCGATAAGCTTGTAATTGGATTGTGAAGTGAAAAGAGTTGGAGAAACGTTTTCGATTACGGGTTTTCGTATCATTATGATGGTGTCACCTTCTTACTTGAAGTATTAGAACATTGTTTATTATTTTGGACAAAGAAATTAGCAATGATTTAGCTTTGGTCTTTGTTTCAAGATTTAATATGAGCAATTGAGCATGACATAGTGATGTGGTAACGTATCACTAAAAAGAGATTTAGACATGTACATCAAGTTGCACGATTATGGCTTTGAAGTCGTAGTGATAGTGTTTTGAACTTGCAAGTTGTGCCTAATTATATTAATTCAACTGATGACAACATGTTAGCTAATAGAAGTATTATTATTGCTCAGTGTGAACAAGTAATCTTGGTATATATTATGAATTTATTCAAAGGGTGATTATTGATTTGCAGCCCTGGTGGCGGCGGTATGGRTACCGGCACCAGTACTGGCGCTGGCGGGATCCCTACCTCAACTCCCGGTGGCATGGGAACCGGCGGTGCTGGCACACCCGGATCAACTAACACTGGCATATACAGCCCTACCGGAATGGGTCCCACAGGCGCTTACACTGACATGAACCCGAGTGGTAGCCCTTCTACATCTTTTCAAGGCACCCTTTTCTTGCTTACCCTAACCCTTTTTTCAGGCCTGCTGATCTTGCGGGCATAGAAGAATACCGTGGCTTTTGATCGAAGGGTGAGATTTCGCTGTGATGGTAAGGGAATATCGTCCAAAAGGGACAGCAACATCCCTTAACAACCCCACTAGAGTGTGTTTCATCCTCCTTTTTTGTTTGTCAAAAAAAATATTCCTTAGTTGTGGTGTTTTTTGGAACTAGCTGGGTTTCACAGAGATGTGAAAAGTTTTAAGTGGCGTGGGCATTGATTCCGTTACGGGCGGCGTAGTAAGGAGGGTTGATATTCGAGATGAACCAACATCTTCATCTTTCCTAGATGCGTTTTTAATTAGCTTTTGTACTCCAAATCCTTTTTCAATATGTACATCTATGCTTAGCTAGACTAGTTATTTTAGATGTAGTAGTACTTACTATTTTATTTTTATATTATGATCTCATGACAACATCTACCTGTCTTTTTTGTTCTCGAATCTTGGTTGCTCATTTTCTTGCCATTTTTGCATCATCTTTTATTATTTGCCAAACCAAAAACTCGATGATGGCAAATTCTTGGGTGTATCGAGTACACAATAAATTTCAGATTAAAGTGATTATTTTGGTCAATATAGTAACTAATTCGATCAATATAGTGATTYGGATTGATGTAAAGTAAATAATGAGTTATTATATAAACTAAAAACAACACTATATGTCTGCTGCATAATAAATTTATTGTGCATATGATGCATATAAGAACTTATGCTCGATGAAATGTTATGAGGAGCAAATAATTTAAATTAAATTTTATGAAAACGGATTTCGTGAGTTTAAGTGATTAAAATCTAAATGTTTGAGAAGTCACCTAAATGGCTAAATGTTTGTCCATGAGCAAAACAATAAGCACATTTGCCACAAACAAGTAAAATTTAAGAATAAAACAATATACATTGGACATTAACATGATCCATCAATATATTTGGTGAGTCAAGGCTAACAATTCTTCACCAATCACTATTATAGCGGACCGCCTGACCACAAACTGGCTAGCCAGTGATCGATTTCATAGTCCCCACTCTTATGAACCACACTTCATTTATTGTTTTTTTTGTCACGGAGAAAGTAATAAATGGCACACATACGTAAATACGTAATTGTCTCTCCCTCGAGACACTCCATTGTTCACAAAAGTATGTTTGGATGTTGTTGGTTTAAGGTTAAAAAATTCTAACATAATGTCAAATATTAGTTGGAGTGGCTGTTCATTGTATGATATTATGCTGAATGTCTTATTTGGAATGCATTACTATAACAAGACATGAAAAAAGTGGTAGTAGTCGTAGTAGAAGATGGGAGTTTCATTGTTTAGCGAGTAGCAACAACAAATGACAACAAAGTCGAACATGTGAGTTTTGGTTTTTAGCGTACTTCGTAGTCACTTATACACACAAAGCACCTCCCACGTGAGGTTTGATGTCACTTTTGCGTTTTATTAATTTAGTTTTCGAACGAGAATATACGAGTAATAATTGTCATTTAATTTAAACTAATCGCTCTTTTTGAGTGGAGATGAGAAGCCACACGAGCAATGATGTAGACAGAATTCGAATTAGAGGTTTGAATATCATTGTGCATTACTCGTAAGTCGTAATAATTTAAACTAACTCATAATAATTTCTGTATTATTGGGGCATGGGTCGTTTTCCAGCTTATTAAAGGTACTCAGCTAATCAACTTCAATTTATGTCCAATATAAGACACACTAACCATATTAGGAGCTAAGATCAAGCCTAGTTTATTTAAATTATTCATTAAGCTTTGTCTTGGACCTCTTGGTATGTAGTTTCAAATGCTCTGTATGAAATTTCAGTGCACTAATTAAAAAAAATGTCCAATTTATCTCATGGTTTGATTTACATATTATAGTTGTTTAGTGTTCTTATTATTGACGGATGGCCGAAGCAAGTGTACTAAACAACATACGAAACAACATATATGTTGTTTTTCTTATTAAAAAAAATATACATTGAAGGTAATCCAACAACATATTTGTAGATGGCCGAAGGAAGTACATGAACAGTGCAAAAGCCAATTGGCTGCAACTATTAACAAACGGAGGAAGTATACATCAAACATCATCTCTCACCTTAGTCATCTTGGACAAATTCGAGAATCAAGTTTGTAACAGCGGATGGCTTTTCGACATGAGGGATGTGTCCACAATCTGAAAGCGGACGCAGAATGGCATCTTGCAGTTCGCTGTACAGCCTCTGAGTTTTTGACAGGAGAAGTGAAGAATGGATTATGTTAATGTTAGTGTAACCGAATGGCAAGAATGGAGTAGTTTACTTCATATTAAAAATACAGTGACTACTTGACATAATGGTATGAGAGGGCTTATATTCTATCCTAATATTATATGACAGATTTAGATCAATTGAGTTAAGCAATAATTTAATTGCAACCTCAGTTTACATAGTTCAAGAGACAGTTTGTACTTACATATGCGAGCTTGTAGTTGATGATCTTATCATCCTCGCCCCAGATGACGAGTGTTCGTTGCCTGACCTGTCAAGGGCAAGTAGCATAGATGTTTATGCAAAAAAGAAAAGAATACTTCAGAAGAACTAATAGGAGAAGCCAATACATTCAAAAGAGATTAATGTGTTTCAGTAGAAAAACTCAAAAAAGTGCTTGTGAGTATTTGTAGCTGATGAAATCTTTTCACAGTAAGTTGGATGTMTGAATCATGATTTATGTGTAGAAGAGAATGCTCTGAAGTCTGAATCGTGGTCATCCTTGAGCAAATCACAGCGCTAATATTTCATACCTTTCGACTTTGCATAGTTCTTAGAGTAAGACGGTTATCTAGTAGTGTACCTTGAATCCCTGATACTCACTTTTTACAGAAGTAGACTACATTATGATCAAAGCTTGTTTATTTTGATCTTAAATTATTAAGCTACAACTTGTATAATGAGTTGTGTGGGTAAGTGGTAACAGACTCTTATCCAATTTCTAATATACTTTTACAGAAAGGTCTTTTTCGTATTTTTTCTTAGAGGTCTAAACAATCATGATCAAAATAAAGGAGACTTGACCACATATGTCGAAACATGCCTATTATTCCGAGACGAAGTACACATACTTCTTTAGGACTTAATGCTAGCACAGAAAGAATATGAACTGCATGAGTTTCACATATGATTCAGCAGAAAACAGCAGATCCAATGTGATCTCTATTATGGCGCTTGATTTCACATGAACGTGCATCTAATTAAGAGACTTCAAAGAAGGTCAATTCAAACCTGTTTTATCAGAGAAGTAACGTTGTAGCCTCCACTTTCCATATAACTAAGAGTTGCATCCCTCCACCAAGGTAGAAGGCAATGTAATCGACCTATCTGTAAGTGAAACATAGAATGAATCGTCAAATGCAATATCAAGGTTGTTAAGAAACTCCACAAGCAAGTGCTAGAAGGATAACTAGCGCTCAACGATRGGACACTCACATTCATCAAATCAAAGCTAGTGCTCAACGATATATCCTTAAACACCAACTGATTCACATACAGGCGCAGTGGCATGCTTTTCAACAAGGCAAGCTACTCCAAGAAATGACAAAGCCGGGAAAAAAAAAAAAAAAAAAAAAAAAGAAATCAGTTTCCAAATTATTGATGAGTTGAACACTGAAGCTGATATAAGACCACCTTGAATTAGAGTATAAAAAGCAGTGGCACTCACACCAGTATCAGCAACTATGACGGGTAATTGAGACATTCCCCCTATACCTTCTGTATACACACTTGCATCAATCAGAATCAATTTACTAACCTGAAACAATGAGCGACAGTGAGTTCAAATGTTGTAGAAACTAACTTCATAAAGTGATTAGAAGATTTCATGGGTTACAACTCACAGTCTCAGGATGATTCACCGCAAAGTCAACAGCAATTGCAGCCCCTAGACTTGGTCCCACAAGTACCATCGGCCTTTTGATATATGATTTCCAAAACTGCAATTAAAAAGACATGGCTGAAATACTTGTAAAGGTGACATTACATACTGCATTACTGCCAATGGATTCAAACATAAGCCCAAAAAAATTGTGGTTTTAACAGATTCCGTTTACCTGATACAGATGATTGCGCTTAGATAGGACGTCACAAGATGGAAGTTGTTCTGTTATGCATAAATGTTAGTAAGAACATTTCGCAAAAACAGGCCAATAAGAAGCCAAAAAAAAAATAAAATTGTACATCAAGCCATCAAGGTAGCATACCTAAATCAGAGAATCCCCAACCAAGAATGTCTATGGCCCAACTCTCTGCGCTAGCTTCTTCCAATAATGGATGCACACATCGCCATTCTAAACAAGAACTGGAAAGATTATGAGCATGTAAATCTTAAGTAACGATTTTTTACACACAACACAGCCATATATACTCTTCGTTACAAATTACTGGCAACATTACGACACTGTCACTTTTGACCAAATGGTTATTGAAATTGTAAAAATTATGACAAAGCAAATGTTGCAAACAACTTGGCACAGAGGGAATGTCCTGAAAGAAAAAACCTCACCTATCAAATCCATGTAGGAGAACAATTGGGTCCGTCTTTCCTTGTATAGATGGCCTAATGCAGCTACTCATAATGCAGGTGTCTGAGAAAGGAACCTGTGATCACAACAAATACAAAGCATGTTGGACCTCCATATCTATTTGAAATGTTCAAAAGTTGTTTAGGTACCAAAGTCCGACTGCCAAAATAGCCAAAGCAAAATTTGAACTGGATGAATCAAGAATGACAGTTTTTCTGTCATGGCCGAAACGATAACGATACTYYACTTAAAAAATMGTGTGCTMCACTCACACACCAATGGTTTTATWATTTCAAATCTGCTATCCTTATGCATAGTATCTGTTTTCAACCCAATCTCTGACTTGATGATACATTCACTAAGCTTACTTCTTACAATTTGATTCACATCAATACATGTATACAATTAATCAAATAATCAACTACAAGTGTAGCAATATTCAATAGTTCAATAATCCATTATTCCGTACTTTAATTTGTACAAGTCAAACCTGTTTTAATTCATTTAAGGCATACTTTCATAGTTTCATTGTTGTCTTTAAGAAATTTACAAGCAACTGACAAGAWGGCCAAATTTTGTGAGGACAAGAGTGAAATTGGAAAATTCTGTCACATACTTTCACAACTACTATAAGAAATAATTGTGAGAGCAGTGAAACTTTTTCCTAATTTTGGACCATTTCTCAGTTCTTTACTGTAGAATTGTGGGGGGTAAAATATCAGTGACTCAGTGTCCAGCAAAACATTCATCAGTTCATGACATTCATGCAAAAACAACTCAGCAGAAATAATTCCAGAAAAAAGGGCATGGCTCAGAAAAATAAAAGACTAAAAAATATCTACAAATACAATTGATTAATTGAATAATAAAAAGTATCTATACCTAAATTCAAAAAAATAAAATTAATACATGGGTCTGTTTTACATTAGCTTATTTTCAGTTCAATTCAGTTCTTAACTCAATTTCTCTCTCTCATAAAATATTCAATTCAATTCAGTTTAGCTCATTCAGTTCAGTTGATTTCAGTTATTGTAAACAGGCGGTATAGGAAAATGGAATACATTATACACATATTAAATGGTTATGCTAAAACTACATTATACCCCCTCCTTTTATATACTTTCACCATATTTCTCATTTGCTTAAAAGTTACTCCCTTTTTAACATAACTCTCGCAACAAAATAAGCTATATTTGGTTAGTCTCAAAATTAGTTTGAATAGTAGTGTATTTTAGAAGAAAGGAAAAAAACAGTAAATCAATAACAAAAAGTACTTCGACTACAGTTTTAGAGATTTATGAAGGATATTATAGTCATTCTGCATTAATATTTGCCAAAATAAGAAAATTGTACAATTGTTGCAAGAAAATGTTAGACCATAATAACGAAATTTTGCGAAAATTATTTTACAAAGAAAGAGTATCCAATTCATTGGTGCCATGGCGCGGAGGGCGGTGCGCGACTTGCGCGACCGCGCAGGGCCTCCGCCAATAGGGCCTCTGTTACTAGATATATATTAGTTGTAATGATAATATTAGTTAAAACGGAATGTAGATGAATGATTTGAGCAAAGCCTTATTTCCCAAGAATCAAGGGTTCGAACCTTGATATAGTCATTTGTCAATTTTTTAATGCTTAGGGCCTCATTTTATGAATCTGAACAGGGCCTCCAAATTCTTAGCCCCGGCCTGTTGGTGCAAATATAAAGCATGACTTGTTATATTGGGATTTGGATCTAGTAGAATAGAAAATGTGTATGCTAAAAAATTGACAAACAAAATACTTTTTCGCTTTCCCACCTTTGGATTGGATACAATTCAATTGTTATAAACTCTACCAAGTAGAGTTCAAACAATGTTTCCCTAAAAAACCTTTCGTATTTTATCCATTATAATAAAACATTTCAAACTCTAACCAACATAATTAATAACTTTCAAGTTTCAATATTGGCCCATCGTTCAAAAACTGAAGTTTGAGATCATGTTTGGAGTAAGATTGTTTTGCAGATAGAAAAGGTTGTGAACAATGATTTCCCACATATATTTAAAAAGTTCTTTTCTATTTAAATGACAATTAAAATTAATGATTATGAACCTGAGTTCACTAGTAGATATTGCCTCTCTAATCCGCAAAGATTTGCTCCAGTGTGAGCACATTCACCCAAAAAAACTTCCACTAGCAGGCTGAGCCCCCGTTGGGGTGTGAAGGTGACAATTGTCATTCCACTTTCGGAAAGAAAAAACATTAATTTAGTAATTAAACAATCGCTAATTAAAAATGTCAGTTGCAATTCATTAATTTATTAAATTAGCAACCGTTGTTCGGTCGCTAAACGAAAAAAATCGGTCGCAAAATTTAAAAAAAACTATAATTTTGAAATGTAAGACTTTATGTATTAGACAATTAGTATTATTTGTATTATTTTACCCGCTTTTACTCGAATTTAGCATGTTCTAATTTTATCACCCTACTTGCAAATTTTGGTTCCGCCACTGTCCGCTAGGTTGAGTCGTTGAGATATCAATCTCCTCTATACAGAAGACTTGGCTTCGTTCTGTTCAACTTTCGACGTGAGACAAAATACCTCCGTTCCTTATCACCGACTCTTAAAAGTGAGTCTGTGGCCTCGAAGGCGTGACAAGACACCGGAATGGACCCTGGACATGTAGGTTATGAGCCACTTGGATAATTATTAATTATTATTGTGGGATACCATTTAATTCCAATAACCAAACGTTCAAGTCCCAACAAACAAGAGCTCCCAAGTCCCAACCTCAACTCAAACAGAACTTCAAACTCATGAATTCAAACTTAATGACACATGCAATTGTACTTAATTTTGACCCTACTTTAAGATTACGAACCAAAGTTAAACGCCAAATTCAGCGTTGAAATCAGGAAAAGCTAACAGACTAATTAAACAAGAACAGAAGTAGAATTAAAATTCATTAAAGAAAAAGTAAAATGATATAACTGAACTGGTAAGCGTTCAATTCTGAAAGCGAGGTTTCTGGCAAAAGGGTCTATTAATATTCTGGATTTGTTTGGGAAGAAATGGGGAACTCTTGGTCTGCTGTCACTCTGAATGAGTTCGCATTGCTCTTGAATGCTTTCAGGTGCTGCATTGTGTAATAGCTGTTTCGTGACAATACTTGCATTTTTATTTTTTATTTTTTTTTCTCTACTGATGTTTTCGAACTTGGTCCTCTGATTAAATAGAGCTAAAAAATTCTCTCAAAAAGATATTTAAAAATAAAATAGAGCCAATCATGAAACGGGCCCAGCTGGGTTTTAGGCCTCAAGGCCCCAATAATGGGTCTTTCTTCAATAAGCTATTGATTGTTTGCCTAAGTCGGCCAAAGTCGCAAWTTCTTCTATGGTYYTGGGCAAATGTTCATATCSAATAATACAAATGYTYATCTCCATAAGYAAATGTCAATATYCAAATTTTTATCTCAGGTAAATGTTCATCTTCAAATACAAATGTTCATATCTGAAAATGAACATTTACCTGAGACCATAATGAGAAATATGATCATGGGACCATAATAATAGACCTCCTAGGTTGAAGTATTTGTTAGATGTATTGATTTTTAAGTTGGTTAAGTCCGCTATTTATAAAAGTGTTTGGTAAAATAACTTACAATGATTACTTATATTTGCTAAAGAGTTCAAGGGCAATATACCAAAAGAAAAGGGAAAAAAAACCTGATTTTATTGGTTTTGGGATGAAAAGCTAGTTTTAAAATCAACAATTAAAAGAATATATACAAAGTATATTTTAAATTATTTGATCAAACTAAAAGGCTAAAGGTCATGCAAAAAACTGTTCTATATTTAAAATGCTAATTTTATGGCAATGGTGTAGATAGTTAGTCTTTTTGCAATGGATTTTCTGTTTTAGAGTTGTCTTTTCAACTTACACTCAATATATATTTCATTCAAACTCAAATATTTGCATTCTTTTATATATAGACAAATTAGAACTATTTTTTTTTTGAATCAGTTTTGTTATATATATGCAAAGAAAATCATAGACATGTGAGATCTTGTTAGATTCGTCGTAATGTGTTGATTTTTTTAATATCTAACTAGTTTTTTGACCCGTGCAATGCAGGGGCAACATTTTCAGTTAAACTTTATCTTTTGTATAATTTTGAAAATATTGAATAGAATAACATTAAAAATGAGAATAACCGAAGCCTGAGAAAAAAAACGAAATTTTAACAAAATTGTCACATGTAATTTTTTTTTAACATAGATGGTTGTGTTTTACTAGGGAATTATAATGTTAGAGGATTTTTTAACGGGTATTTGATATTGTTCTGATTTTTGTCTTCCCTTTAAACATTAAATATGGAAAAAATCACCATGAATACATTCACCTTTTATTAAAATCCGACTTTGCTAATACAATTAGACTTACGTTTACCCAATCATCTTCTCATTCTACCACTAATGACTTATGAGTCTATGACCTGCTAATCAGGTATGATTCTTTTTTTCTTTTCTTTTTGAAAAAAAAATCATACTCATGCTGCTAACCACCAATAATCCCTACTAACCACCTCTACCCTTATACACTCTAGTCGCACCACTCTCACGCAGTCCAACCTCTAAATCCGCCACACAAACCATCCTCACCTCGAAATACCAACCGTGCACTTCCCAACACGCAGCCCTACACTCGAGAAATCCACCCTAACCTGAAACAAACCGCCACCTCGGGAAATCACCACCCAGACCACTCGAACAATCCTCCCTTAGCGCACGAAATCTCCCCTACTACCACCGCTTCTTTTTATCGCTTCAATCGAATTCAATCGTGTTTGTTTTAGTTTTGTTGGTTTTGATTTTGATTTTGTTTTTCGACTTTGATTTGTGAGTTTTAGATTTTGGTTTTTGATTGTATGGCTGGGTGGGATCGGTGGTTAGGGTTTGGATTGGGTAGGTGATCGTTTATGGTCGACAGTTGGGAGGGTGGTGGTTCGTCGCTATTCCAAAGGAGAAAGAGAAAGAGAGAGCATAAATCACAGGGTCAAAGATGCGTGATGGTTGCGAGGGTGGTTTTTTGGCGGATGCGCAGGGAGGTTGGGCTACTACGCGTAGGACTGCCACACAATCCGATCCGGACCGTAAATTAGACTTGAACCTGAACCGAGTACGGACCGGATCGGGTGTAACAGGCCCGGTCTTACGGTCCAAAGAATTTGGTGATCCGGGGTTCCGGTCCGGCCCTAACCCGAATTTCCGGTCCAGACCGGAAAACCCGGATATAGTATGTTGTTCTAATGGTTCTGTTTTCCAATTAGAACGTTTGGTGTGTTTTATGTTCTCAATTTTTATATTAATTTGGTATATGATATGCATAGTCCAACTACTGTATATTTTATGTTCTTATTGTTCTTATTTCTATATATTAATTTCGGTTTGTGTTATGTTTTTGGGAAAGTTAATTGTCTCACCGCATAGTTTGACCGTATCTTGAACGCTTCATTTCTTAACTATAATATGCACACTGTAAAATTATATGACTAGTGTGAATTGCATTCTAATATGCCCACACTGTAATATGATTAGTGTGAACTGTAATATGAATGGCATTATAACTTTTAGTGAAACAGTCCAAAACCGGCATGGATTTGAAAATCTCGATCGGTCTCGTCCATTTTTTTTCAAATTCGGGTTCCGGTTCCGATCTTGGATCGGTGTGGCAGTCCTACTACTATTACGCGAGGTGGAAATGTGTAGTGGCGACGGTGGAGACTGTTCATGATGGACGACAGCTGTGTAGAGAAAAGGTGGGTGATGTCCTGGTGGATTTTTTACCGGTGGTGGTTTTGTTGATGGTGGATAATTCTATGAAAAAATATCATTAATAAAAACACAACAATAACTTGCTAGGAAACCTAGAATAGAGGCTGAAGATTTTCAACTCATGCAATATGGGAAGATAATGGGTGAATGCGGGATTATTATGAATATGGCGATGTGAATTAAATAAGGAAAGACCACTAAAAGGTGGATAATTGTTGTGAATTTTTTCCAAATATCTATAGATTTAAATTGTATTCAAGCTATTGTATTAAACTTTATAAAAACAATGAAATTATTAAAGGGAGACTGATATAAGAAAACTTAAAGATAAAGAATAATCAGTAATGTATGAATAGTTTATGAGTTAGAAATTTGAAGAGATTGTGGATATAAAAAAATGTTTATAAATCTGAAAGTAAATTTAATTAGGAGAACAATTATTGATGATTGTGAATCAAGAGACAAGAGAAATTAATGTGTAATTGGTAGAAGAGTGATTTGTCAGGTGTCATGTGTCATATTGTGTTTAGGTGGGAAGTTTAATATAATAAGTACGGATATAGATATAGATTTATACTTACAATTTTTTTATTGTATAACTAAGACAATATTTTTTGTAAGTTATGCATCGAAAAACGTAAAACAATAGAGGATGCAGATATATAAAAACGGATGAAATATATATTTAACCAATAAGATTGGAATTAAAGGTTGAATTTTCATCTACACGCGTGTCCTTGGATAATGTTAAGCATTGGTATGATTGTATGAAAGAGTTTTTGTTGCTCCACATTTTTGTTGGAAATAAGCTGTATACAAAGAAAAACTTATCTGAATTGTCCGTGGCGTGATCGGAACACTGTCCTAAAGTCGAATTTGCCCCGTACTTGTACACACGGCCTCAGTGCAATCGGGACCCCCAGGATTCACGACTCCGGCTTAATGGTGTTACTGCAGAAACCGGATTGAGAACTCGATCGACAATGCCAAAGAGAAACAGAGGTTGTGTTTTGAATTTTTGTAGAGTAAGTATTTTCCTGTGTCTCGCATCTGAATATATATTGGTTAAGGGAGTTTGGATAGGTCAAAGATTACGGATTAACTGAGGGAAGATTCGAGGCAAAAAATCCGGAAAAGAATAATCTCCGTAATCAATTTTGTAACGGCATAGCAATCAATTAAACAACGTTACAATGAACAAAGGAAGTTTGACCAATATAGAGGGAGGTAAAACGGGCACACCGCTGCACGAGCTACGAGCCGGACCGGACGGTCGGCGGCGCGCTGCGCGGGGATCGCCCAAGCCTAGCCACACACTAGCTTCAAACACTTAGTAGCACACTCCCTTTATAAATAACAAGAAAAGGTCTCAATCTTTCCCATGTGGAGGCAAACAAATTCTTTGAAGCAAAAAATAACTGGAGTTCAACTCTAACCATTCCCCCACATGATTCAAAGAATAAGAAGAAACGAGTTACAGAAAATATGGATTCGAGACATAAGTGGTTTAAGATATCAATGTCTTTTGGACTTGAATTGACACTCATGTTTCATGTTTACAAGCCATCTTTAGGTGGATATTCCTTGAACCTTATCAATGGAGTTCGTATGAACAATCTGCACATTACACTTTTTCTCAAAATCAGAACAAGTTCTCGCACCACATGTATATTATATTGTCCGCATCGAATCCTGGTCTTTCATGACGCTCTAGAGGATTTCAGCCTTAAGAGTCTCATAGGGGTTGGACAAATTCCCCACATTCTATAGGTAAGTTTCAAGTTTGTCTCAATCAATAAACAACCTTCATAGGGCTTATGAACTTATAAGAAGCTAAAGCTCATCCTTACCACATAATAAATCTAATCACTTTTAT
Source organism: Bassia scoparia (assembly GCA_008642245.1). Taxonomy (NCBI): domain Eukaryota; kingdom Viridiplantae; phylum Streptophyta; class Magnoliopsida; order Caryophyllales; family Amaranthaceae; genus Bassia; species Bassia scoparia. The sequence goes on along the minus strand of SNQN01001241.1, from coordinate 13,542 downwards.
TAGGATGGGTTCGTAGTACAAATCGAAGTTCATCATGAACTCGTGACGTCCTTTTGAACTTGAATTTACATCCAAGTGGGTATCCATCAAATTACTCATGATAGGCTTAACCCTATATCCCTGTGGCTGACTTCAAGCACATTTTTCTAGCAAAGGGCCTTTGGTGAAAAGTGTAGGGCTGGGGCCCCGCCTTAGGAGGGGCGTGACCTCAGCTTTCAGTGTTCATGGAGTTGAGCCATGGAATCCGCATGTGAATGCGTTGGGGTGTGGTTGTCGAATTGAGGGGACGCCACGGCTAATAGGTTATTACGGACGCCCGAAAAAATTGGTGCCAAACTAGTGGCCGCCACAAATAGGTCAGTAACCAAAGTGGTTGGGTTCGGGGACATGGTCCGAATCAGGATTGTAACAATTCGCCCGCATGTAGCGGCCTCTACTCGGTCTCATTGTAGTTCCATAAATCATAACATTTGAATTCAAGAAAACTTATTGATTTGATCGAAAGCCGCACTAATTACTAGGTGGGTTGCTATTTAATGTACAAAAGACTTTACAAGGACAGGCGATCACTTGATTTATCAATATTAATAAGGTGCTTAGAAAACCGGTGTCCATGATATCTGATTTAATGTGAAGTAATTTAAATTTCCAGGTCTTTGTTTAAACAATATATATACAAGTGTGAATAGAAGAATATATATTATCAAGACATGAAACAAAGGTTAGTGCAACATGAATAATATATATGTGTGTCCTTCTCACTTGTCACTGCAAACCAATCAAATTGTTAGAATAAAATCAAAGGAATCGCCTTTCGATTGAATTGCTAATTGAGATCAAACAAACGCGTTTAGTATTGGAAATAACAATATGTATAAAAAATGATTGTGACAAGATAATGATATAATAAGTGTTAATGCGAAGAAATGAAAACCAAAAACCATGGAAACATCTGAAAACGTTAAAAAAAACCTACATATTTAATGGAAAACGATTAAAAGGTGAGTTCTACATTGGTTTTTATTGAATTAAAAACTCATAACAATGGTTAATCAAATTAAGAGACAAAGGAAATCAAAAGAGTGAAAATAGAGGTTTGGTGAGTAATCTCAGATTTTATCCTATTTCGCTTTGTTGATTCGAAAGGATGATGCTTTGGGAATCAAAAAACGAATGTGTTTTTGAGTGTTTTTGAGAGAGAGAGAGAGAGTAGACGTGTCTGGGAAATTGTGCGTGTGAAGTGTATTGAAAGTCGTGTCTCCGAAGTGTGAAAATTGTGTTGAAAGTCGTGTCCCCCCGAGGTCTCTCGGACTGAGCAAGGCAGGGGAGTATTTATAGGCACGAGGCAAATTTCGAGCAAGGAAACCCTGCGTATATACGCTGCATGTGAGCGTATATACGCTGCCTTCCTGCGTATATACGCTCATATGCAGCGTATATACGCTGCTCACTTTCCATGAAGTTTTGGCAAATTCGTATGGTCTGATGCTGCGTATATACGCTGCTATGGAGCGTATATACGCTCCTGATCAGCGTATATACGCTCCATTGTTGCGTATATACGCTCCATTTGCGTATATAATTTTTCCAAAAACCTCGAAATATTTTGATTTCCTCCGATTTTATTCGTGATTTCCCTTGATTCGACGCACCTAGACACCCTTGCTCTCCAAGCAAGGAGTTCTAGAATGTTCTAGAAGGTTCCACGTATTTCCGGAGTATTTTCTAATTATTCATGTATTTTCTGCGTATTCTGCGTATTTAAACATTGCAAAATTCATAGAAAATCATAGAAAAATCAGAAAAATAATTTAAAAATACTGGCGGATTCAGAAAAATGTGACGAACATGATGGAAAACAAAAGCATGAGAATCGCCAGCGTAACTTGTTCGAAAACCTTTGAGTTTATCGAGAAAACCGAAAGAAAATATTTTTGCCTTGTCTTTGACCTTTGCTCAATAGTTCCGAGTACGACCTCACGTATTTCCAACTTTTGTGAGTTCAAAGCATCTTTTCTGAGTCGAAACAAACGCGAGACGCGGTATGTTTCATCACGGATTACTCATTTGGGGAGACACATTTTCAGGTGTCTACAGAAAGGATCTGCAATATTCCTTTCAGTTTTTACATACTCAAGCGATATCACATTATTTCTGATCAGATTTCTCACAATTCCATGCCTCAACCTAATGTGTCTCCTTTTCCCGTTGTAGGATCTGTTGTTTGCAACTCCAATTGCAGCTTGAGAATCACAATGCATGGAAATTGAAGGCGTAGGCTTCCCCCACAATGGAATGTCAGCTAGCAGTCCTCTTAGCCATTCGGCTTCCTGACCTACCAATTCTAAAGCAATGAATTCAGATTCCATTGTAGATTTAGCAGTACAAGTTTGTTTTGATGATTTCCAAGATAGCACCACCAGCAAGTGTAAACACATAACCACTAGTAGATTGAATTTCATCATTGTCGGACACCCAATTGGCATCACAATATCCTTCTAGAACACTAGGTGTTCCATGATAGTGTAGACCCCAATTGATTGTCCCCTTTAGGTACTTCAACAATCTAATCAAAGCACCCCAATGCTCATGATTAGGATTGTGAGTATATCTACTCAATCTACTAACAGCATATGCAATATCTGGTCTAGTATAGTTCATCAAAAACATCACACTTCCAATGATCTTAGCATATTCCTCTTGTGATACACTATTACCTTTATTTTTCTTCAAATGAATACTAGAATCATATGGGGTTTTCACAGGAACACAATTAAATTGATTAAATTTTTGCAAGATTTTTTCAATGTAATGAGATTGATTTAAAGACAACCCATAAGAAGTTCTAGTAATTTTAATGCCAAGTATGACATCAGCCTCTCCTAAGTCCTTCATGTCAAAGCAAGAACTTAGAAAAGCCTTGGTCCTGTTAACTATGTCTATATTGGTTCCAAAAATCAGCATATCATCCACATATAGACATATGATAACACAACCATATTCATCACTTTTGGAATATACACAAGCATCAGAATCATTCACATGAAAACCATCAGAAGTAATAGTTTGATCAAACTTGTCATACCATTGTTTTGGAGCCTGTTTCAGACCATATAATGATCTGATCAATTTACACACCTTACCTTCCTGTCCTGGAACAATACAACCTTCTGGTTGCCTCATGTAAATTTTCTCTTGCAAATCACCATTCAAAAAAGCAGTTTTAACATCCATTTGATGCACATGAAGTTTATGAATGGAAGCAAGTGCAACTAAAGGTCTAATAGTAGCTACTTTAGTCACAGGAGAATAGGTATCAAAAAAGTCTAAACCTTTCTTTTGGTGATTACCACACACCACAAGTCTAGCTTTGTATTTATCAATAGAACCATCAGGTTTAAGTTTCTTTTTGAAAACCCATTTACTGCTTAGAGGTTTGCACCCCCTAGGAAGATCTGTCAAAATCCATGTGTTATTACTCATAATTGACTCTAGTTCACTGTTAATAGCCTCTAACCAGAAACTAGAGTCAACTGAACTCATGGCTTCTTTATAAGTCCTAGGATCATCTTCTAAAACAAAAGCACATACTACTTGTTCATCTACACAACCTTCTTCAGTAAGAAAGGCAGTAATAAAATCAGGTCCAAAACTAGTCTCAGTTCTGGCTCTCTTGCTTCTTCTAGGTTCTACAGGTTCACTAGAAGAAGCAAGATCAGGTTGTGCGGATGAAATAGTAGTAGAAGTATGAGTTAAAGAAGAATTTACATCCTTTTTCATTGGGAAGACATGCTCAAAGAACTCAGCATCTCTGGATTCTTTGATCGCACCAAAGCCAGATCCGTCTTTGAGTATAAACCTGTAAGCAGCACTGTTAGCAGCATAACCAATAAAAATTCCATCAATAGTTTTAGGTCCAATCTTACTCTTCTGGATATCGGGCAAACCGATTTTTGCAAGACACCCCCACACTTTGAGGTAACTCAAGTTAGGTTTGTAGCCTTTCCACAACTCATATGGAGTCTTTTCTAACTTCTTATGAGGAACACGGTTAGGCACATAACAAGCGGTTAGTAAAGCCTCCCCCGACAATGAGTCAAACATTCCTGAACTAATGAGCATAACATTCATCATTTCTTTTAGAGTCTTGTTCTTCCGTTCAGCTATGCCATTTTGTTCAGGGGTATAAGGGGCGGTGGTCTCGTGTATTATCCCATTTTGCTCACAATAGTGCTTAAGAGGTGTCCCATCATATTCCCCACCATAGTCTGATCTAACTCTCTTAATCTTAAGATCTAACTGGTTTTCAACTTCGGCCTTATAGATTAAGAACTTTCCTTCTGCTTCATCTTTTGAGGCTAAAAGGTATACTTTAGTAAAACGTGAAAAGTCATCTACAAAGGTAATGTAGTACCGTTTTCCACCTCTACTTACATAGTTCTTAAAGTCACCTAAGTCACTATGAACTAACTCAAGTAAAGTGGTAGACCTATTCACATTTTTGTTAAAAGGTTTTTTAGGGTGTTTGGCCTCAACACACACACCACACTTATCAAACTCCGTGGAACTGAAGTCAGAAATTAAACTAATTTGTTTGAGCCTTTTAACGGAGGCTATGTTGACATGTCCCAAACGAGAATGCCACAAAGAAACAGACTCAGCAATATAAACAGAACCAGCAGAAAGTTTATTAGCAATCATAACATCAACATCAAGAACAAAAAGCCCCCCATTACAGAAACCCTTTCCCACAAATTCACCATTTCTGGTGAGTACAAGCTTATCAGATTCAAAAGTCAATTTAATCCCTGCTTTGTTGAGCAAGGCTCCAGAAATAAGGTTCCTGCGAATTTCAGGCACATGTAAAACATTATGTAAAGCAACAGTTTTTCCAGAAGTCAGTTTTAGAGTTACTTTTCCTTTTCCATGGACACTCACTGAGCTTGAGTTGCCCATGAATACACAATCTCCTTCAGCAACCTGTTCATAAGAATCAAACATTTCTTTGTTAGAACATATGTGCCTAGTGGCACCAGTATCAACAATCCACTCAGTCACATTGGTGACTAAGTTGACCTCAGAAACAACAGCAATAATGATCTCATCAGCTTCAGCAAGGTTGGCTTGCGGCTTGGAACTGCTCCCCTTCGGTTTTCCTCCTGGTCCATGCCCTTTTTGACACTCCCTTGCAGAATGTCCAAACTCACCACAAGTGAAGCATTTGCCATTGAACTGTCTCTTTGGGGTGGTCTCCTTGTCTTTGTTAAACCTGTTGTTTCTGGTGCCATGGAACTGGTTCGGACCCTTTCCTTTGTAACCCTTGAATTTACCTGCAGACTTAGATTCAACAAGGTTAGTAGTAGAGGAAGAATGTTCACGAGTTTTTCCTTTCAGTTGCAACCTGTTCTGCTCTTCAATCTTGATGTGCGACACCAACTCTTGGAGAGTGAAATCCTTCTGCTTGTGCTTCAAGGAATGGACATAACCCTCCCACGAAGGTGATAACTTGTCAAGAAGGCAGTTGGCTTGAAAAGTCTCACAAATCTTCATACCCTCAGCAATAATATCAGCACATAAAGTCTCATATTCATGTACTTGATCCAAAACAGATTTGTCATCAGTCATTTTAAAACTTAACCAACGACTACAAGCATATTTCTTAGTCCCATAGTCATCAGTACCATATTTCAGTTTCAAAGCGTCCCAAATTTCCTTAGCATTCTTATACTTACTGTTGGTACCCATTGGGCCACCAGGCCCAATAGCCACCAGGGCCCATGTCAACTAAGTCCAATAAGACCAATTCGTGCTGAGCTGATCCAATAGGCCCAGTCAAAGGGAGTCAAAGCCACCAACCCACTAATCAAAAGTTGGATATATGCATGACACCTACCCTGGTATCTCAGTACGCCACTTGTCACATTTGAGGAAGCCTTGACCATGCAAGTCTCGGGTATAAAAGCAGGCTAGAAGCCCCAAGGGCTGGTAAGTTCATTCGAACACACACCACCTACATTATATCTCTCTCTAAATATTGATTACCCTGGTAAATACTGACACCTCCATCGAAGGGGCTGTTCCTGGGTCGCCCCAGGGTAGTTCAACTGTATTTTGTAGGAGCAAGGATTGCAGACCAGGTCCATCTTCACCAACACCGGCTCGTTGGCCACTGCCACGTCAGCAGTACCACATATTGTACCAACAATTTGGCGCTAGAAGGAGGGTCGTAGTGTCACATATTGAGTGAAGAGAACCATGGATGCATCCAACCAGGAGATGATGCATGGTGACGGAGCTGACCATAGAAGGCCAGAGGAGGTCTCTTCCACAGCAAGAAGCCGCTCCTCGAGACGTACCAGGTCAGCAAGACACCGGGAAAGCCGGGGTTCAATGCCACCACCGTCTCATCACTACCCATCACAAAGTCCGAGGAACCAGAATACTGGGTCGTTTGGACCAGGTGGGACTTATCAACAAGAACCTCCTCCCTCTGGGAGAACACGAGGTTACTCGACTCCACCGAGCCCAGACCAGGTGGAGCAGGCAAGAAATGTCTTAAGACGTGCAGGTCTGGCATCCTCAGGTTATGGTGGAAACACTTCGGGAGTGGGAACCACTCAAGGCAATGACTTTTATGGTCCAAACCTGCCCACACCAAGCCGCTCGGCCAGGAGGTACCATGACCAGGTAGATGGCGCTGACAGACCACCGCGACCACACGTCAGAAGGCGACTAAACTACTCGCCACCACATCCTTCCTCCTCACCATCGTTTGGGTCCTCACCATCGATGGAAGGCCTGCCAGATGAAACTGGTATGGGACCTGAGGTGAGATATGCGAGTCCTGTGCACCGAGACCGGTCAGCAACGGTCAGACATGGATCACAAGCAGAATCCGCTGGATATACGTCACAGACTACCAGACCTGGACATGCAACCAGGCCTGGGCGGTCAGTTCATGACAGGCTTGGAAATCGACTCTCAGCTTTTCAAAGGTTGGGAGAACCAGATCCGATACAGGGTCAACCTGCAACTGTTGTTTCCCCTGGTCAAACTACAGTGCATGCAGCAGCTGAGATCAGGTATCCTTCCTCATCACCACTTAGTGAGGAAATTTTGAAAGCTCGGTCACAAAAAGTTAAAATGCCAGGCCACATCAAATTTGATGGTACTGGAGATCCTGAAGACCATGTGGCTCTTTATGAGGGGCACATGTACCTGGGTGAATTCACAGATGCAACCTGGTGCAAGTATTTTCCTACCACCTTGACAGGAATTGCACAGGCCTGGTTTAGAAATATCCCACCAGGTAGTGTCCATAGCTTTGTTGACCTGGCGGATCAGTTCAGAAATCATTTTATAAGTGGTAGAAGGAGAGAAAAATCTTCAGTTGAGCTTATGTCTGTAAAACAGGGTAAAGATGAAAGTTTGCGTGATTATCTTACCAGGTTCAATAAGGAGGCCATAATGGTCTCCAGATCAAAACCTGATGTGGTAATCATGGCTTTGCAGTATGGTCTCAGACCAGGCCCGTTCAGGGACCACCTCACCAAGTCAAAGGTGGATACCCTGGCCCAGGCAATGCGAATTTCAGATGAGTATATCACCCTGGAGGAGTTCAACAAGACCACAGCACCAGGTGGAACAGCAGCTCCGAAAAAGGAGGAAAAATCACCAGCTACTGCCCAAAAATCCAGAAAGGAAAAGAGGGAGGAAAAGAAAAAGGAGAAAGCATCAGCACCACTTCCACCTATTTTCGAAAGTTTTACCCCCCTCAATACAGACAGGGCAGTAATATATGCAACTCACAAGGGAGAGGACAAATGGATCAAACCTCCCAAGAAGTCAAGGGCTGGAAAAGACCATAATAAGTATTGTGATTTCCATGAGTGTCCTGGTCATTCCACTGAAGATTGCGTTCAGCTAAAGAACAACATTGAAGACCTAATCAGAAAGGGATTCTTTGCTCAGTACAAGAAATTTGCCAAAGATCAAGAGGACAAAGACCAGGGCCAGAAGGAAGACAGAGCAGAGCAACCAAGGAGATACCAGCCCAGGAGGCCAATCAATGAAATCTCTGTCATCTTTGGCCCACCAGCCTCCAAGAAGCATCTGAAAAATAAGGTCAGAACAGCTAGTTGTTCCAATTCTTATCAGTCTGAATGTTTAGATATTCCTGAAATTAGCTTTGGACCTCAAGACTGTAGGGGGCTGGTCCAGCCCCATAATGATCCCTTGATATGTTCAGTCCAAGTGTGCAACCACCTAGTCCATAAAGTCCTCATTGATGGGGGTAGCTCCGTAAATGTACTTTATTATCATGTTTATCAAAAAATGGGGCTACAGGATAGCAATATGGAGCCCACATCAGGACCAATAACAGGATTTTCTGGAAACTCAATTCTCCCTAAAGGTGAAATTAATTTGCCAGTCACCTTAGGGGATGAAGAGTTAGGGAGAACTGTTATGGTCAGGTTCCAGGTGGTAGAAGCTTATTCACCCTATAACATTATTATGGGAAGAACATTCATGGGTGCCTTTGAAGGGGTAGCCTCAACATATCATCTATGCTTTAAGTATGTATCAGACTGTGGCAAAGTGGCAGTGTTGAGAGGTTCTCAAATAGCAGCCAGGTCATGTCAACTGGCCCTGGTGAAATCATCAAGGAAAGAAGATTCAGACAAGCTTCGGAGGCAGGTAGAGGAAATGGGGGCTGTACCCAGTCCACAGCCTTTAAAGAAGAGGGTGATCCAGGTCACAGGCCCCGAAGCAACTCATTCTCAAGAGTCAGCACAGTTTTCTACTGGACCACAGATTGAATTAGACAGGGTGGCCCTGCCACAACCAGTCGAAGGCACAGAGTCAGTTCCCCTGGTAGAAGAAACTGACAGAATGGTCCAGATTGGTTCAGACTTGGGGGCTCAGGAAAGGTGTGATTTAATCAGCCTGCTCAGGGCTCATGAAGATGTGTTTGCTTATTCAGCAGATGAAATGCCTGGAATTGATCCTGAGGTAATATCACACCATCTCTCTCTTGATCCAGCAAGGAAGCCTGTAAAGCAGAAGAAGAGACACTTTTCCATGGAGAAGAATCAAGCCATTGAGGCAGAGGTCAATAAATTATTAGATGCAGGGTTTGTGGAGTTGTGCCACTATCCAGAGTGGCTGGCAAATGTGGTGATGGTCAAAAAACCGAATGCCACCTGGAGAATGTGTGTGGATTTCACAGACTTAAACAAAGCCTGCCCAAAAGACTGCTACCCTCTGCCACGGATAGATCAACTGGTAGATTCAACAAGTGGTCACGCCAGGCTCTCTTTCATGGATGCTTTTTCAGGATATCACCAGATCCACATGTATCCACCAGACAAACAGAAGACAGCATTCATCACCAGCTGTGGTGTCTATAACTACATCATGATGCCCTTTGGGCTCAAGAACGCTGGTGCCACCTACCAACGTATGATGGACCAGGTCTTTGAGACTCAAAGAGGCAGGAATCTAGAGGTATATGTTGATGATGCCATTGTCAAGAGTGTTCATCCAGAAGATCATGCTGAAGACCTTGCAGAAACATTTGCAAATTTGAGGAAATACCAGGTCAAACTTAACCCAAAGAAATGTGTCTTTGGTGTTAAGTCTGGTAAATTCCTGGGATTCATGGTCAGTCAGAGAGGAATTGATGCTAACCCTGATAAAGTGAAGGCAGCATTGGACTTGCCAGAACCAAGGAGCATCAAAGATATACAGAGGCTAACAGGCAGAATGGCAGCACTATCCAGATTCATAGCCAGATCATCTGAGAAGTCCCAGCCATTTTTCAAGATTCTAAAGGGTAACAAGGAGTTCAATTGGGGAACAGAGCAAAAGGAAGCCTTCAACCAGCTTAAAGATCACCTGACAAAACTGCCTACCCTGGCCAGACCACAGCCAGGTGAGACCTTATTCCTGTATATTGCAGTTAGCCAAACAGCTGTGAGTGCAGTCTTATTAAAAGAACAGGATAAGGTACAACAACCTGTCTACTTTGTGAGTCATGCATTAACAGGGGCAGAAACCAGGTATCCCATGATTGAAAAGGCTGCCTATGCAGTCATTATAGCAGCTAGAAGATTGAGGCCATACTTCGATGCTCATCCCATTGTAGTTCTAACTGATCTTCCCCTGGAGAAATCTCTTGAAAAATTGGAAAAGTCTGGTAGGTTGACCAATTGGGCACTTGAGCTGACTGGTTTTGGAATCAGATTTCAGCCAAGGACAGCTATAAAAGCACAAGCATTGGCTGATTTCTTAGCAGAATGTTCATATTATGAAGAAGAGTCTGTGCAAAGCGGAGCCCTGGATGGTTTACTCTGATGGTTCATCAACTGATGGGGCATCTGGGGCTGGTGTTGTATTGCTTTCACCAGAGAAGGATGTCATTGAGTATGCACTAAAGTTCAAGTTTCAAGCCACAAATAATGAAGCAGAATATGAGGCTGCCATAGCAGGCTTACAACTCTGCCTATCTATTGGTGCAGCTAGGGTATGTCTCATGACAGATTCACAACTAGTTGCAAACCAGTACAGGGGGGAGTATGAGGTCAGAGAGCCTATTCTGCAGGCCTATTGCACCAAGATGAAAGAGCTGGCTTCGAAGCTTCAATCATTTGAGATCCGTCTAATCCCAAGAGAGGAAAATATCCTGGCAGATGCATTGGCTAGGTTGGCAACTACCACCTTCCAAAATCTGACCAGGTCTGTTTTTATTGAAGTGCTCCCCAAAAGGAGCACAGAGTGTGAATCTATGTACGTCTTCCAAGTGAGACCTCCACCACCATGGATGGCAGATATTATAGCATACAAACAAAATGGTGCTACCTGAGGATAAAGCACATGCCAGGAAAGTCAAGTTGGCTGCTCAAAGGTACACCATGATCCAGGGTGAGATGTACAGGAGATCACACACCTCACAACCTCTTCTTAAATGTGTCGATACTGATGAAGGGGGTTACATCCTCAGAGAGATTCATGAAGGCATATGTGGGCATCATGTAGGAGCCAGAGCCCTGGTTCACAAAGCTCTTCGGTTTGGCTATTACTGGCCAACCATGACTGCAGATTCTGTCAAGATAGTGACCGAGTGTGATAAGTGTCAAAGGTTTTCTCCATCCATCAACCAGCCAGCAAATGACCTGCATCCCATCCTTAATCCAATACCATTTGCACAATGGGGGGTTGACATCCCTGGGGCCTTTTCCCAGAGCCCAAGGTGGAAAAAGGTGGTTGATTGTTGCTGTTGATTATTTTAGCAAGTGGATTGAGGCTGAGGGCTTATCCAACATCTCGGAAAAGGATGTTAGAAAATTTTTATGGCAGAATGTGCTTACCAGATATGGTATACCAGTGTGCCTGGTGTTTGATCATGGCAGGCAGTTTGATAATGATCGTTTGAAGGCTTGGTTAGCCCAGTTCAAGATCAAAGTAGCATTTTCAGCAGTCTGTCACCCACAATCAAATGGGTTGGCAGAGGCAGCAAACAAACAGATCCTGAATGGTCTAAAGAAGAAGCTAGATGATAAGAAAGGCCTATGGCTCCAGGAATTACCAGGTGTACTCTGGTCATTGAGAACCACAGTTAAAAGATCCACTGGTCATTCACCTTATACCCTGGTATATGGAACAGAGGCTCTGATTCCTATTGAAGTCGGCTCCACATCTCTCAGACTCTCGCAGTATAGCCAGCCTCAAAACGAGCAAGTCTTGTCAGAATGCCTCGACCTGGTAGAAGAGATGAGGAATGATGCAGCAACCAGACATGCTGCCTATATGCAAAGGATAGCCAAATATTACAACAGGCGAGTCAGGCAACGACCTCTAGCAGTAGGTGATCTGGTCCTAAGAAAGTCAGCAGCAGTTCAAAAGGCAGGAATACATGGCAAGCTTTCTGCTACTTGGGAGGGACCTTATCAAATTCACTCCCAAAGCATGCCTGGAACTTATAGACTAATGGAGCTAGATGGCACTGAGTTGCCAAGTATATGGAATTCAGATCAGCTAAGAAGGTATTATGCTTAGACTCACAAATCTTGTAATACATAGGGCACCATTTTGATTAAAAGTAGGTGAAAAAACCATTGTAAACAATGTACATATATATATATATAAGGATGCATTTTTGCTCCCTGGTAGATAAATTGTCTAGCATGTATATTTTTATGTAAATATTGTTTCTTTAGGATGTAAATATTTTCCCTCTCTGAGGAAGAAACATAAAAACCCTACTCTTACTAAAGAGCTAGGTACCAGGTTGGTGAAGAGCCACCTGGTAAAAAATCCTACTCTTTCTACAGAGATAGGTACCAGGCTGGTGAAGAGCCACCTGGTAAAAATCCTACTCTTTCTACAGAGATAGGTACCAGGCTGGTGAAGAGCCATCTGGTAAAAATCCTACTCTTTCTACAGAGATAGGTACCAGGCTGGTGAAGAGCCATCTGGTAAAAATCCTACTCTTTCTATAGAGATAGGTACCAGGCTGGTGAAGAGCCATCTGGTAAAAATCCTACTCTTTCTACAGAGATAGGTACCAGGTAGGTGAAGAGCCTCCTGGCAAAAACCCTGCTCTTCTTACAGAATCAGGTACCAGATCGGTGAAGAACCATCTAGTCAAAATCCTAATCTTTATGAGATAAGGTATTAGCATGACTATGTCATCTAAGTTAAAACCCTATTTTATTACAAATAGGTGCCAGGTAGGTTATGCCACCTGGTAATGCCCTGCCATGTGACAAAACCAGGCAGGTACCATTAGATCATGTCTTTTGGTTTGGTTCATTGCAAAAATATATAAGGAGTCATCCTCCAGGTAACTTTGCATAATATTTAATGGTTGCATAGCTAGGTAATTCCAAACAAGAACTTACATGGTTAAATTATATCTAAAATAATTTAATCATATAAGTCTTGGGGGGGACAAGTAGTACCCCTGGTAAGGATTAAACTAAAAATATGCATTTTTTGTTTTTTGCAACATTTTTTAACCATTAATAATTATGCAACTATTGCCTATAAATTTTTGCTTTTTTCTAGAAATTTTATGACAACCAGATGACTTCTTTGAATTTATCCATCAGTCTAAATTCATACAAGTCTAAGGGGGGGGACAACTAGTACCCCTGGTATTCATCACCTGGTCAAAAAATTTCCTATCTATGATTTCCTATCTATGTGTTGATAACACAAATGCCAGGAATTTATGGAATTTATGAATTCTATGGGCACTAAGTGAACATTTTTAAGCATGCATATGTAAAGTCATACCAAAAGCTATGGAAGCAGTACTGCCCTTAGGGGCAAATTGTTACATAAAGTTGGTGGCTGCCTGGCTTAGGCTCCAAAAAGAGGGCCCTTACATGGGCCAGTAGCCATGTTGTTCTCACAAAATAGCAAGCTTAAAGTAAATTGTTCAAAGTTAACAAAGCCAAATATTCAAAGCAAAATTAAATTGTTTTTGGTTCAAAGAGCTAAGAAGCAGAAGAGGAGGCAGAGCAATGGAGCATAATC
>SNQN01001240.1:36639-101540 GCA_008642245.1 Bassia scoparia | reverse complement strand
CTTGACATTTATTCCAAATTGAATTAAAACATATTGGAATTTTGAATTCAATCATAGTTTATTATTTCTTTCTTTTTTATTATGGGCAAGTCATAAGTTACATACAAATTAATTACAATCAAATAATCTACGACTAATTATTAGATATAAATTATATATCAAATTTTCTTAAACATTTTTAATATACATACTATCATAATTATTTTTAATTAATCGCAATTTTCAAGTTAAGCCGCAATCGCTGCAAATAATACTAGTTATGTATAACCTCAAGGATATCTGCATTTTCAAAAATAGGGCCGATTAGGGTATATGGTTATTTTGGCCTAAACACATGTGGTATATATATGGATAAAACTCATAAAATTTATTTTTAACGATTTACATTTTCATTCTACTTTATGTGAATCATTATGAAAATTACTGTCAAAAGGGAGTGATTGGCACGTAAAGCCACGTGTCGCGCTATTGCGTCGAGTAAGGAAATCCAAATGGCGTACGAAATATGACACGTGTCAGAAGCGAGCAGTAGTATCTGTATACATCAACCGAGAGACCGGTAAATACCGTAAAAGAAAACTTTAAGCAAGCAAACAGGTAAAACGATGCGTAAGATAGTGACAGTGTCACACATACAACCCTCAAGGATAAGCAAAAGCCTTTAAATACCCCTTGAGAGGCACCTTTTACACACCAACTTTTCACATATTGAGAGTTACTCACTTGCTACTTAAGCAGTATAGAACTTACTCTCTACCTTCTCTTACATTCAATGCATTTATTCCTTTCCTCCTTCCTTTACTTACTTAGCATCGGGAGGGAGATAATCCGAAAATGTTATTTCTCCTTTTGATGCTTGCTAAGGCGTCCGAGGAGACTTGAAGTGCCAAGCCAACGACACATCCAATCCAAGATCACTCTGCTTGAAGTAGGTAGTACGGAAAGCCTACCACCCATCTCTCACTGCCATGAAGCAGAGGATATAAGTGTAGCTTGCCAGCTAAACTTGCTAAACATTTGGCGCCGTCTGTGGGGAGGCGACAGATATGGCTTCAAGTGATGTCATACCAAACAAGAAGAAAAACCCCTCCATCTTCGGAGAGAAAGCAATCTAATTGAGAGGAACCACCCTGATCATCTCGTTCCACGGCGAGGAAGATCTAGGCACCTACGTTGGAACTGCGTCACTCCATAGACATTGCTATCAAGATATGTTAGCTCTTTGTATGCTAAAGAAGGAATAAGCCACGGAGTGCCGGGTATTGGATCGTTTTGCAGAGCAACAGACATGAAGCACAACTCCAAGCCCTCAAAGAAGAAATGCACGCATTGAAGGATCAGCCGTGGAGGAAAGCAACGGCGTGGTAGGTGAAGATCCTGGCAAGACATCGAGGCCATGGATACAGTACACCTTGTGATACCCACATCAAAGACTACTAAGGTCAAGCATGCTACCCCCAGAACAATGGAAGATGTTGAGACCAGACCTTCCATTGAAAGGAGAAAAGGTCACTTAGGATACACCAACACTGCTAGCCTCTATCTATTGCCCAAGGACTCAATCCATGAAGGTCCGTATCGTTTCACATGATGGTGATGACGAGATAACTAACAAGAATATGATCCGAGGTATGTTCGAAGCACTCATTCGAAGGAGGGAAGTCAGAACCTGAGCTTCTTCATGGATGCCGACTACATCCAAGAGAGAAAGAGCAGGCTGAGATCCAAGATGCAAGAAGAGTTCTTGACAAAGAAGAAGTCTGAGAAGCTTAGCAAGCGAATCGTGATGATGACATCCCTGACGGGATCGCACCCATTATGCACTGATCCCTTCATCTCGGTCTCTCAGAAGCATGGACATACTCATCGTTTCCATTAGCATCTACCGGCGTCATCAGATCAAGAGCCAGAGGTTCTTACCACCGAAGTGGGGAATCACCGAAGCGTGCTAACCAACGCTGGGGACCCGGCTTCCTCCAAGGACGGACGGAGGTGCAAGGACTTCCCCTAACTGATAGAGTCCTTCTCTGCTTCTATCTTGTGGCAACTCAATCTCAGAAGTCAAGTTTCCTTCCATCGATGCTGTATGATGACCACTTGATCAGAGTGAGTCACTTAGCGATGTATAACATTCTCATGTGACCACCAAGTGATGACGGCAACGTGGTTGCAAGTTTTCCGCTTACCTCAAGGGTTAGCGTAAAGGTGGATTTCACGCCTTTTCCACATTCCATCCTAAATTTCATGAACTAAGTTGTTCTCTTCTCATCATTTCACTGCAATCGCAAGAGCAGAAACAACAGCTACATTTGGGGAATCCAACAATGACCCGATTGAAAGCTTAGAAGCTATTTTACAGCATTCAACAATGAGACTCTCAAATCCTGATCTGCCAGACCAATTCCTCGATTATTCTATCGGAGGATGGAACGAAGTAGCCCCTTCAATTTCAAATGGTAAGGCAAGAGTGGCAAGATTGATGAATGATAGGGAGTGAAGCTGTGATTCAGCTAGGAGAAAGCTGCGTAGAAAGCAGTAAGAAGGCAGAGAAGTATTTCCCTCTCCAAACGCTCAGAGCACCAGCCCATCGAGTGAGAGACATCGACAAGAAAAGGCTCGGCACGTTCGAACATAGAGGAGGGGGCACTTCTTCAAAAGAGACAACTAGAAAGAGAGAAGTTCAACTACCCCCCACCGTTAGAAGTATACCAGGACCCTATTCCATGTGATACAAAGAGGCTTAGTAAAGATTGCACATCGAGGATCCCCTCCATCAGACCAAGTTAGACACTCGGAAGTCCAAATACTTGTCACTTTCCACCAAAGGATGTGGACATGTACTGGAGATGCTTACATGTCAAGCGAACCATGGTCGTTAGCAATCACAGGAAAGGTGAAAGGAAGCATCTATCAAACGGTTTCTGAAGAAGCCTTCATAAATGATGCCCCACACAGCGAAAATTCCGACTCTGTGAATATTCTAATGATTCTGGGTTTGCGCTGGGGACCCACTGTTGGGTCAAAAAGAGTATGAAGCAAGTTGCCCCCGGGTGATGACTGGTTTGTTTTGGGGCGAGACCACGCAAAGAGGTATCTTCCCGACGTTCTCATTTGTGAGAAGGATCGTGGGGGTTAAAGCACCCCCCATGATGATCCTCTCGGTTGTGAGCTGAAGATCGGCGGATAGCGAGTCCGTGCGACTCCTGAATCACACTGGGGTTCGTCGAGATTATTGTTTTGATGTCCTCAAGTTGAAGTACACATGATGATCTAGTCCACTTGCCTATACCAGTCATTGATTTGTGGGGGGTGTGATTTCAACCAGTTGGATATTGCACCCTTTCCTCTCCGAATGGAAAGGAGACAAGTCCGAATATGAAAGTCAAATCTCTTGGTGGTCAAACATGTCAGCCTACAATTGATCCTTGGCGTCCAACTCTAAATGCATCAAATCAGTCGTGTTACACATCTTTATGTGAATGAAATTTGTGTGTCAACGCCGGCAAGATAGACCATCTATAGTGATCCAAGTCGCAGAGAGTGTTCCTCACCATGTCCGATCCACTTGCTGGGGCAAGGAGAAGTGAGTGCCCGAGCCGTCGAGAAGAGGTTCAGAAAAACGGAAGCGAGTATAAGTTCCTAATGTGCATCGCATGGACGACACCAAAAGCCATGGCAATCCATGGGTTGATTCGCTTCTATCACGGGCCTGACCAGGCCGATAGAAGTCTTCGCCATTGACCCTACCATCCCAAAGGACCGTGAAAGTCGGTGAAGCCATGGGAGAAATCGAGACGGCTCGAGGTTCTGCTAAGGATGTTTTTGCCTTCTCCGATAGAAGAGATGCCAGGGTTATCAAGATCTAGTCCAACACAGTTTAATGTTGACACCCACTATCAAGCAAAAGAGAAATTGGGCCAGTACGTAGCAAGGCCACCGATGAGGAATGAAGAAGCTTCTGATGTGGGTTCATCATCCTTGTCAATACCCTAGTGACGTGGCAAATTGTAGTTATTGGTGCCAAACCCAAGAATGTGGGAAATGTTGTGTGATTAACCGATTCTTAACAAGCCTTGCCCAAGATAGTTTTCCACTTCCAAGATTACAAGTTAGTAGATCCACAGCAGGGATTGAAGGCTAGACTTCGTTGAGCTTACTCAGGATTCCATCAAATCCTCTTAAAGGAAGGACAGGACAAGAAGCCTTGTCACTAACAACTGGTTTATTGTTACAAGGTGATTGCCATTGGCCTCGGAATGCCGTGCACCTTCCACAAGATGGTAAACACCTCCTTGCTAAATAGTGGAAGAGAACGTGGGAAGCCACATAGACGATATGATCATCAAAGCAAGAGAAGGAGGATCCGTCAGAAATCTAAGAGAGACCTTCGACACCTCCGAACACTTGTATGAAGCTAAAACCAAAGAACTGTGTGTTTGAGTTACTTCAGGGAATGTTTATTCGGTTGATGAACGAGCATAGAGCATTCACCAGATACTTCAAGGCAGGTCCTAGACATGCCATCTCCGAAAGCGTCAAGGAGGATACAATAGCTACGGGATGCTTGGCAAGCATGAAGATTTCTTCCAAATCAGGCATAATGTCAATACTTCTTTCGAGCCATCAAGAAGAGTGTGTCAAGTTTGAATGGATGAGGAGCCAAGCGGCATTCAAACTCAAAGACCATCTCACTCCCTTCACGTCTGGTAAGCCAGGAAGGTGGGACAATGTATACATGTATTTGTCGGTGTCTTGAACATGCGGTCTCAGGCTTCTCAGCAAGTGTTGGTAGCTGAAAGGGAAAGGCACCAGTTGTCCAGTCTCATTTGTTAAGCCATGTCTTGCAAGGAGCAAATGTGATATGCTACGCGGATACGTTTGGTTTAGCTCTCATGATGGCAAGTAAGAGCTTCCCCTCTCTTTGCAGTCATGAAGATCGTAATCACCCGACCAGACCCATCAAACAACCGTTGACCAAGTTAGAATCTCAAGAGAATGCTGAAATGGGCCATTGCGATTTAAACGTTTCAATCTGAGTTTAAGCCCAGAAAACATCAAAGGTTCAGTCTTGGCAGATTCTCTGGAATTAACAGACCCCCTCTAGTCGAACATCAAGCGAGTTTGGACGTTATTATCGTGGATGGATCCTCCACCCAAACGGTGTGGCAGGGATCTTGTTAAATTTCCTGAAGATATACGTGTGAATACGCCATAGGTTTAATTCAGACGTTCAAACAATGAAGTGAGTACGACAGCCTTAGTATGGCCGGGATTCGAAATGGCAAGCTGGCTGGGCGGGCACGAAAAATTGTGCCATGTCTGACTCTCAATTGTGGTTAGCCAGGTTAAATGAGAGTACGAGGCACAGATGAGAACTTGATGTTCGCTACTGAAATGGTGAAAGGAAACGGAGGTTTAGACAAATTCCACTTGTGTACAAAGTTCCCCGGCGGCAAATAAAAGCGATGCCTTATCCAAGATTGGCCAGCCGTCTGCAACAGGAGATCCCCAGTCTGTCTTTCTGGGAGTGAAGGACCGAAGAAGTATAGACGAGATTTGGCAGGAGTTCACTTCAGGTTATCGGAGGAAGCGCGTGGATGATGAAATCATCGAGTACAACTACAGTAGACTTTCCCCTAGATCCACCATAGGTGCGAAATATGTGAAGCTCGGGACTCTTGGTTCGTTTATTTGGGAAGGGACAATTATACAAGAAGTCTTTCTGGCCCATCCCCTCGGCTCATGTTTCACGCCTGCAGAAAAGGGGCAGAGGTTCTGGGTGATAGTTGCATCAAGGGGAATGTGGTGTCCTCACTATTGGGGCGGACGCGGTGTTAGCGGGAAAGCTCTTGGTATCTGGCTGGTTCTACTGGCAACAACTCGGGAGATCCATGAACTTGTCAAGAAATGCTCCCAAGCTGCCACATTCAGGGAACCTCCACAGAAACCAGTCAAACCTCCTGTCTTCTGTTTTATCGCCCCACTCCCTTTGCGAAATGGGGTGAATACTGGGACCTTGTTCCCTCAACCCTGGCAACACAACAATTCCTGATTGTGGTAGTGGATTGTTTTCACAAATGGGTGAAGAGAGCCAATGAGAATATCAAAGTCTCAGACGTAAATTTTTCTGAAGAAATTCATCACAATGATTTAGATTACCGCCATCCTAGTGTTCGATACGGCCCTCATGACTCAAATGTTACTCCACCACCTGGTTATCAAACCATGGCTATGCGCATTTGCGTCTGTAGCGCCATCCACGCTAACGGCAGTGGAAGAGTCGAGTTCAACAAAATCATCTGCAGCGGAAATCAAAAAAAGTTGAGAATGCCAAGGAGATTATAGGGTTGAGAATCTACTACATTGATTTGTGGGTCCGAATCAGATGACCACACAAAGAAATCAACAGGAGGGAACATCCCTTCACCGTTGGGTTATGCGGTCAGATGCTGTGCTTCCCATTGAAATGTCAACTCTACGTTCGGGTGTATTGCTCTTATTCTGAAGAAGGAAATTGGAGAGCGATGCGGCTATATTGATTTTGAATTACCGAGGTCAGGAGGCATGACTCATTCGGGGCACAGATATATAAGCTCAGATGTCTAGGATAACAACAAAAGGGAAATCCAGCCCTTCAGCTAGGAGAGATTGGTTTTACAGGGACAGATGGAGAGTCCACTGGACAGAGCAAAGAGAAAGAGGGCAAGCTTAACCCCAAACATGGGAAGACCCATACATGGATTTGTGATGGTTCTCTGTGATGCGACTATACAGCTTTAGAAGACGCATCAACAACAACGTTTGCTCACCCTTTGGAACCTGAATAATTGAAAAAGTATATGCTTAATCTGCAAGTTGTAAGCCAATTAGCAGAAATTAAGGCCAATGGCGACCTTAGTCAAATTTTGACAGTTAAGATTGAATGAAGGCTCAATACTTATGAACAGATGAGTGTTGATCATCTTGCATAGGGCAACTTCCCTTCTTATATTACAATGACCATCAAGACCCTGACAAAATGAGGCGTCAATAAAACGAGGCTAAGACTCAAAACGAGGGCATTAAGACCCTCAAGCTAAGGCACAATATTATTATTTCAACACAATGTCCTAATTATTTTAGAAACATATATACAGTCATAAGGAACAATACAACATCGCTAAATTAAGACAGTGCGTCTCGAGCAAGGCAAATCAACCATAAGTTAAAAAATAAACTTCCAACCTGACGCGAAGGGCAACATCCTTATGAGTAAAACATCTTACTAAGATTTTTTCAAGAAACTCTTGAATTTTACAAAGAGCAAATGACCCAAACCAATCAGCAGTAAGGGCAAACGCCACTTCTACATAGCGAGGACAAATTAATCCATAATATGCGCATACAGAACCCTAACCTCGCGAAGCGGCAGGACAACTACCATTGCGAGGCAAGTTCTTCACCTGCGAAGAGCAGAACTTCTTGTGCAAGGACAAGATCTTATTTGCGAAGAGGCAGGACAATTGACCTTGCGAAGGAAGCAAAGTTCTTCTAACCTGCGAAGAGGACATATTATCTTGCGAGGCACAGGTAAAAACTTGAAGAAAAGTCACTCAATCTTCCAAGTTTAAGGGCCAATCAGTAATGATTGTATGATGTACAGTGTAATAGATATATGGTTTCCCTCATTCTCTGCTATATTGAAGGTTTTTGGCCTTTTTTAAGCCGTTTCTTGCTACTTAATTTGTTTGTTCAGCTGTTTCTAACGTGAGTTTCAGTTCTTTCATTGATTTGGATGCGATTTTGACTCAATTTCTCGAGCACTACAGAGCTTTGGGAGAAGTAGCAAGACGTTAGAGTGGCTACGTGGGATTATGTCGGTGTGCCAGAGCAGTCGATTTTGACAGCATGCTCACTCTTGACCATAAGTCAAGTTTCTACGTCGGATTGGAAGCGATTCCAACTCGCATTTGGAAACTAGTCTTCGAGAACTTTGATTTGATAGGTCGCAGCACTTATGGACCCGCAGAGCCGATTATCGCCTTCGCAAGAAGCCCGCGAATCTCCGCAGTAACCTGTCGCGAACCGATTCGCTTTCTCTAATCCGATCGGTCTGGGGCTCGTTTATTTGACTATCTGGGCTTTCCTGTGCTGACGTTTTTATCAAGAGCATAGTTGTAATTAGGACGCAAGCTTTTCATCTTAGTTTTTAGAGTTATATCTGAAGGGAAAAATCTATTTGATATCTATCTTTTAATCTTCTCTAATTCCATAATTAATTTCAAGTAAACTCTAACGTATACATTTTGCAAGACACCCAACTTTGCACCTTTCAATAGAAATCATCCTTCAATTTCATCTCTTGCAATCATTTCTTTGTATATATTTTTCTTACTTATCTGTTTCCATTGCTTTTTGTGTTATGCTGTATTCTTTTTGTTTGAATATTTTTAGAGTCTTTGATTACTTACTTTCAATTATTCTACTGTTTATTATGCTTTTAATTATTCTTTACTTGTTCATGTTCTTCCCAATGACAATCATCATTTTTAATTAATATAGAGCGACGTGTCTAATTCTAGAGCAATGGGGAATCTATAGCATATGATTGATTAATATTTTGATTCAATGTCGTGTTGACTTTTTATCAAATTCCATATAGATGTGTTTCATTGTTAATCACGTATGGCCCGACTTAATATGCTTCAATACTGATTATCACAAGTTCTCATATGATCTAGGCGAATAAGATATAAACAACAAGAATCAACGAATCAATTAGTAGAATGAGGACTTTCCTAGGTACGAGAGATCGGTTAGAGATAGTTTATGTTCAATTGATTCAACGAGCTTTGTTCCTATTTGATTATGAATGTATGAATTGTTGATGCCAATTGTGGACTTGTCCATTACTGCGTTATATGGAACCACTGCCCTAGACTTAGTCTATTATAGTTTATTTTTATTTAATATCATTGCTTTCATTAGTAGTAGCAAATAATAATCAGCATCAACAGGCTCCTTTACTAATTCTAGATGCTTTTAATTAGTTTAATAATTAATTGTTGCTTCCTTGCTGGATTCATCTCTCTCTTTGGGTTGGGGGTTGGGGTGTTTTGAATTTTTTCACTAATTGATTAAGTCACATAATAAATGTATTCTTTATTTTGGATAATTTAATTATTTAAGCACATCAATTCATAATTTTTTATAATAAGACCTTAAGGGTATCAAAGTCTTTTAACCTCATTAATTCATTAGGGTAATATCGTATTTTAAGAGGGGGACACCATCTTCCTCCCCCTTCCCTTATATAATAGAGATCATGTAGATTGCCCTTACTATAACAAAAATGGCAAATGATGTAGTTTAAAGAATTTTTTGCGAGAACAAACCTTTTATAACCAAAATTTTGCTAAAGAAAACCTTTTAAAGCGATAATTGCAAGATGAAACCAAAAWGAAAATTTTCTTTACGAAAGAAAACCTTATGACATCACTGTAGCTTTGACCCTTACTAAAGGGGGTTGACTTACCATTTGACATACAAAACTCTTATTTGCACTCCTCTCTTCATCTCCCCTCTAATATATTCCCAATTGACCCGTGCCCTAATTTCCCCTYTATTTAATCACTTCTTCTTCCATTTTTTATTCTTCAAAGTTCTAATCTTGTTGCCTCCATTGTTGTTGAGTGCGTTTCTRCCATTGTTCCATGTTGTCTTCTRATAATTTGCTTCAATTGAAGGTAAGTCAATTTTTCTCCCAAATTTTTTTCCTTAGATTTCCTTCTCTGTAATTGTAGTCTGAGATAAAACAATAACTACAATAAAACAACATCAACAAACAAGAACAATAGCAACAATTAACAGTATCAACAACCAGCAAAATCATCAAACAATAACAGCAACAACAGAGAACAACATCAACAAACAACAACATTGAACAACATCAACAAACAACAACAACATTTCCAAGGTAATTATTCAAACAACAATAGCAACACACAACATTAGTATGCTTCAACATAACCCACATTACAGCAAATTAACCAAAAAAAAAATACAGTGGGAATTACAACCAACAATTCGAAAACCAAGAAATACCATAAACTTGAAAACAACAATTGTAAGCCTCAACATAGACCAGAACATCAAATTAACCCAAAAAAATAGAAAACAGTAGCAATTAAACCATTAATTCGAAGAACAAAAAGAAGGTAAACGAGTATAAAAATCACACCTTTGTTTGTAAATGACCTTGTAATTGACACCAATTCGTTTGAAGCTCCTTYGAGAAGACAACACAATGCTTTTTTTCGCCATTCGAATTCCCCAAAATTGAGAAAAAAAAAACGAATGAACAGTGAGTAAGAATTGAAGATAGAGAGTGTATACTGTAGATATTAATTAGCAACGAGTAATTGGAAGTAAACATACATGACAATCGAGTAATGAAATTGAATTCCAATTTTTTTTTCTGATTTGATAGGCGAGTGATGATAGAAAGAGTAGAAGAGAGAAAAGACAGGTGAATATAATTGTAGGGGTGAAACTTCGGTGTGCGGTTCGGTTTATTACCAATCCAAATCCAAACCGTATATTTGGTTTTAGATTTTCCGCTCCAATCCAAACAATTTTAGTTCGTCCAAACCAAACCGAACCGAAAATTCGGTTTTTTGACTTTGACCAAACCAAACCGAAATTTTAAAACTCGTTTTTTTGCCCACAAACCTGAAACATAAACGAAACATGAATAAACAGATACAATCAATTCGAAATAATACTGAATACTGAAACATGAATAATACAGAATAATACAAAATAAAGAAATAATACAAAAGCAGAAATAAACAAAAAACGAAATAATACAGAAAAGCAAACAAATAAGATACAGAATCAAATCGCATGAACATACAAACATACAGATACAAAATCAAATCAATGAATACATGAAAAATACAGATACAATCAATCGGACTGAACAAAATACATGAATATAGAAAAATATAGATCATTCGACAATCCTAATTCGACAAATAATGTTAGAAAAATAGCACAGAAATTAATTAACAAAATTAAATTTTAGCAAAAATTACAAAATTCGACAAACCCTAATTTCAGCAAAATAATTAACAAAATTCGAAATACCTTCAGTCGAGTAAAGTCTGAGGAGAATCGAGTGAGTGAAGTGAGATTTCAGAAATAATGGTAGTGAGATTCAAAAATAATGGCGTTTGAAGTGAGAATTTGAGATTCAGATTTGAGAGATGAGAGGGAAGAAGAACGAAGAAGAATGTGAGGGAGTGAGGAGTGACTGAGTGAGGCGGATAAGGTTAGGGTTTTTTGATTGAGTAATGAGTATTAGTTCATATTTAGGGCTTTTCACTTTTGGGCTTAACAATAAAGGCCAACCGACTTAGTATTAGTTTAGATTTCAGTTTCGATTTGGAGTTCGGTTCTCAGCCGAAAAATCGAAATTCAAAAAAATTCAGTCCAAACCGCACCGAAGTTGGAAAAAACCGAACCAATTTCTTGTTCGGTGTGTTCGGTTCGGTTGCGTTTAAACCGTTTTAGTTTCACCCCTATTCAATTGGGAATATACCAGAGGGGAATGAGAGAGAAGTGCAAATAAGCATTTGGATGTCAAGTTGTAAGTCAACCCCTTTAGTAAGGTAAAGCACTGTGACATGATGAGGTGTGTTCGCAATGAAATTTATCGTTTTGGTTTTATCTTGCAATTAGCGCTTTAAAAGGTTTCTTTCGCAAAATTTGAACATGTTCTCAGCAAAAATCTATAGTTTAAATCTCATTTAAAACCTTAATTCCTTTTCTCTCCTGACTTCTTCCTATCCGAGCCACCACGTACTCCATCTCACCACCATCTAACACCTCAACACCACCCCCACACACCATTTAACAGCCATACCATCGSCAATCGCTCCCTGTGATTTCCTGCAACACACATCGCCAATCTCGGTTGTTGGTAATTTTGTTTGATGCTAAATTGATAATGGTGGCTGGCACATTAAATCATTAATGATCATCAACAACATACAGTAGCAACTATTGGAAATTTTGTTTGGTTGTATACTTTGGTTTTAATAATCACCATCAACCRGCAGTATGCAATACCAGAAAGGTGGTTTTATACTCTGGTTCTGTTTCTCTTTATTTTGTTCAAGTTTTTTTCTGGTTTTATTTTTGTTTTTTCGTGGTGGACTGGTGGTTGAGGCTGACAAAGTGGCGGTGGTGTTTGGGCTGGGTAGGTGGCGGTTGAGCTGGGTGGTGCCAATCAGGGTGCTGGTAGTGTTTTTTTTTTTGGTTGGTGGGAAGAGGGGTTAAATACTTAAATTTATTTATTAGTGTTAATAAATCATTTTTGGGTTATCATTAAGATTAAAGGGATTAAATTTAACGGAATCAAATTTTCTGTTAAAGATAACGGAGTTTAGGTTTAGTAATGACATTTTGGTTAATACTTCTAATTTCAGGGGTTCCTGGTAGGTTTTCAAAAAACRTACTTCCTCCGTTTCTTTTTAAYGGTAAYATTTAATAAATTTAAAAATATCAAATTAATAGTAAYAATTGTCTTCTTTCTATTTTTGTATGTTACTTTTTYCTATCTCTCTCCTAATCACATGCCTCACTTTGTCACTATCACTTTCACCCTCACAATCAATTTTTGCCTAGGAGTATGAGTCATGCTCAATGTTGTCATTAAAAAAAAAACAGAAGTAGTATATGGGTTAATAGGTCAAAACTCAGAAATATATAGGATAAAATCCCAAAATTATATGAAGTGACTTTATTAAAAAAATGTATTGTCAAATGTCGATTGTCAATGAACAATGTATTGTCAATGTTTTATTTCTGATATACTGTTTAGTTCGAGAACGTCACACCCACAATTTTCCACATTCATTCTGAGATTCTTCCACACCAAATATCCTCACTATCCTCCTGTTAGCTTCTTACCTACCTTCCTGTTATTCTCACAACAACTACTCATGAATGATTTGTTCTCCCAAATTTAATAATCAAGAATATAAGAGTACTTATATTCCCTTTTCAATCATTTCTTGATCTAAATTACTTTCAGGTATGATTTTTTTTTTGTTTTGTTTTATATTTCAGTTTCAATTGTATGTATAACTTAGCAGTAATCATATTTGTTAGAAAGATATAAACTTTATTGATTTGCCTTTGTATTGCGTATGTTTTGCTGCATGTAATTTCATTCATTGAATAGAGAAAGGTCTAAATTACTTGTATTTGCAAATTAATTGATGGGTATTGTTTGCTTACTTGTTTAATTTGGTATTTTGGTGCAGGSTAGTTGGGTATTTGAGGTGGAAGTTTAATTGGTTTGTTTGAATTGGGGTGATCAATTCGCAATTAGGTTGGTTGAATTGAGATATCAGAGTTATGGAAGCTAATTTATTGCGATGTATTCAACCTTACAATTTGGTGGATACTCCGTTTATGATGTCGAAACCCGGTCAATTGATCCCGGTTTCTCAGAGAACTAAGCTGAATTCTGGGGTCAGGATGTTCATGACCTTACAATCAAGTAGGAGAACTTCAGCTCATCAGAAGCCATTTCTTTTTAAGGTTTCGAGTTCGTTGAAGAATTCACAGGGTATTCTTTTAACTTTGTTCACCAACTGTTTGATGAAAATTCGTCTGGGTGATGAAGTCTTGCAAGCTTTGATTATTATATTATATTTTTTGTGATACATGGTTTGTATGTTATGAGTTTTCCTTATACAGTTGAAATTCATGGACAATTATATGTTTGTACCACTCGATTGTGGCTTATGATCTACCACAAAGTAATATGTATTAGAATTATCCCTGATTTATTGAGATCATGCCGTTTAGATTTGTCTTCGCTTAATTGCAGAAGTATGATTGTGAATATAGCAAATGTCAAGAAGGAAAACTATGATATGATTAGGAGAACTGAGGTGAAAAGGCAATTGTTGCACTTGCAGAGAAGTAACAATGCGTCTGATCTGTTTCCTATCCATCCTCTTGATATGTTATGATGATGGATTGCTAGACGTTTGCCAAAACAGTGTTCTCAAAGCTTCAATTCGATTCAAAACTCATGATTCTATGCTGTCATTTCAAGTAGTTTTTTCACTTGAAATGTGTCATTTTTCTTCTACCTTTTAAGAAGCTCTCTTTTTGTTTGAATGTTAAAGGGTTCAAGAATAATATTGCTAGTTTTTTKGCAACTTCTGATGAGGGCTACCATTACATTAATAATGTCCAATGAGCTTATGATTACAAATTAATCAATACCTCTATTTATAAACTAGATTGTAAGGGAATTTTGGATTTGAGTTGTTGTGGCTTTTCTCACTCTTTTAATTGTTTTAAATCAAGTAATCAACTATTGAACTGGAATTAGTGTTCATATACAGGTCCTGTGCTGGAGTCTGYCGGTTTATCTGCTTCATCAGACGAGTCCTTGATTTTGAAGGTAAGTGTGTCAATATTTTATTTATGAGATTGAACATCGGTATTGATGATTGATTGTCTCATCTTGAACATTATGTATGTCGCATCTCAGTGAAGCTCAATCTTAATTGCAGAACAAGTCAGCTRAAGTTGAGCAATATCTGAGCGGGCAATGCATTTACCTTGTTGGTTAGTCCCCATCTGGCACTGATTTGGATGTTGAAATTCATTTCTTTCGTTAATATAAATGACTRCCTTTGCATGCAGGTCTGATGGGCTCTGGGAAAACAACTATTGGCAGGGTTTTGTCAGAAGCACTTAGTTATTCGTTTTCTGATAGGTATGTCTCTTGGCAGGGTTTTAAATATTTAGATATTGTATGATCTGCCTTTGTTTGTAGCCCTTGAGCAGAGCTACTTTTTTGGGTTCAATTGAAACATAAATTCTGTTTATATCTTTTGTGTAATATTGATTCTTTGTTGTAATTCTTATTGTTGTTTGCATTACAATTCTATATGGTTTAGTGACTTATTGGTGGAGCAGAAAATGGGGGGAATGTCCGTTTCGGAAATCTTCAAGCAACATGGAGAAGCCTTCTTTAGAGACAGAGAGGTAAGTCAAAGTTAGTTTATAGGCTATTTACATTTGAGTCTATGTTGTTAGTTGGGTCAACAGATTCTTTTGTCAAATGAGGTTACWTGGCCTAGTGGCCTACTATGCCAATTACTTAATATGAGATTCTAAGTTTGCATGCGTCTTATCTCAATGTTACCGGCTGGCCCCTAAGATAAAACTTGACAGAAATATCAAGCAATTCTGTAAAAAATTGAAAATCATAGTGGTCAATATTTTAGCATCTCTCCTCTAACCCCACTTATCTCTGAAACCTTACTCTTATTTCTATGATCGTATTATCATTGGCATTTGTGATTTTATACATTATTTCAATGAAATGAAATACATAATTAGAAGGGAAAATAAGATAGAGGTAGTTTGTCWGTTGTCACACTTAATGAAATCATTTCCAAAAATCTATGGATTGGGTTACATTGGTGGAAGTCATAAAACACAAGATTCATTATTTTGCTGTAGGCCTATCCTGAAAAGTTCGGACTTTGAAGGCCTAATTTMAAGTTTAAGTTTTTTTAAAATGATATGCTGTGACTGCTGTCCCATCCTGCTCATTGTGAGCTCTTAAAAAAAGTAATAAATGAGAATTAGTGTCATGATGGGAATGGTTTGGCTCTGCTCATGTAAATGGTGAAGTATCCTAACACGATAGTTGTACTCTTGTAACTTTGTTAATTGTTGCTCAATTGTTTTTCCAAGTCTTGATGATGCTAAGAACAATTCTGACTTTACTTGTTTGCTGCAGACAGAGGCGTTAAAGGAGCTATCTATGATGCGTCGGTTAGTTGTTTCCACTGGTGGAGGGGCTGTTATTAGGCCTATAAATTGGTACGGAGCGTGTTTAGCTGCTGCGGCATAGGTTATCTTTCAAATTTTACACTCTTGGATGTGTTATTCTTATAACATACTTTGTTAATCAGGAAACACATGAGAAGTGGTATTAGTGTTTGGCTAGATGTTCCTTTGGAGTGCTTAGCACGGAGAATCTCAGCTGTGGGGACGGACAGTCGTCCTCTGTTGCATGGTGAATCAGGGGATGCATATTCAAAGGTTGTCTGTGCTTGTTTAATGGTAAATCAAATACATGTAAAGGTTGTAAGTAATCATGTAACAGTTTTAGTTTACATCTCTGCAGGCTTTTGCACGATTATCCACACTATTAGAAGAGAGGGGAGAAGCATATGCCAATGCTAGCACCCGGGTTTCTTTTGAAAGTATGACTTTATAAATTCATCTCTTCTCTGTTACATTTTCCTTTGCTTATTTAAGTGTGGAGTGGAGTAGATATTTGTATAGTGGGGGATCTCCGGATTTATTGATTATTTTTTGTGAGCATCTGAGCGTCATGTGTGCTCATCGTTCATATGCTTCAAAATCGACAAGTTTTGAAAGTATCTGTTTCGGTAACTTTCATATTGTTTTACCTGCAGATATCGCATCAAAATTAGGGAATGTAGATGTATATAATCTCAGTCCGACTGCTATAGCAATTGAGGTAGGCTCTTTGCTCTCTACTATGGCTCAACCTTAAATAGAAAAAGAAAGACCCCTTGCGAATATCAGTCCTTGCTGAACCTTCTGGGTCAAGGTTGATTACTGTATTCATTTTTTCATTTGACTAACACATATGATATTGCAGGTGCTTGAACAAATTGAGAGCTTTCTAAAGGATAATGGTTTTGCTATATAAAAATTACAGCACTAGTGTATTACATAGTACTCCTTAGTCCTTATACATACATGTCTGGGTGTTGTAACTTGTGTTCAGCGGCATGGTACCCATTTTTTTTGGCTCAATTGAGGTCAATAATACCTTACTAGGTATATTTACGCGAGTGTAATACTAGTTATTGAATTGGTTTGGTGAGGTGCATAACATGTCACCTGCATCTGTTGATATTTAAGCTGTATTTGTATAGGAGTTTTAAACTGTTGTAAGAATAATGACGGTCTTGTGGGTTGATGATGTTGTAGCATTGTACATTTGCACTCCTTATAGTGCRCGCTTTCAGAAAAGCTATGTAACATTGTAATTGTAAGTGATCGTTCATTTACTTATGAATGCCCATCTCCGAAGGCTGAAGTCATGTACAGTATAAGAATTATCAAAATACCTGCAGTGTTATCACCAGTTCACCCCACACAATAGAATTTTATAAATAGCCTTAGGCTGACCATCGATACATCGTCGCTGAAACACTGTAAGACTGCCTTGACAGTTATTGTATAAGATTTTTGAGTTGTCGATGCAGTAGACTCATGGGAAATTAAATCAAATCAACAAAATTTATTCAAAGGGATAACACTTATCTCCGAATTCAAAGATCATACAAATAACAACCCTGTTCGGGAAGATGCAGCAACAGCAATATCTGAAGTCCTAATGCCCAACAATGAGTTCATCTGCATGAATCATGGGATTTTTCAATGTGAATGAAAATCAACCATCATTTACAATTCTGTTTGGACAACACTTTTCAACTCAAAAGGCTCCTCAATGCCATGAATCCTAGTATAACGAGTTTCTTTTTATCGCCAAGGATACATGTAGTGGCCCATCGTCGTATGAATGCAATGTGACCTAATGACCTATACAACAATGTCGATCTACAGGGAGCAGGATTTTGTACAGACTTTTCTAGGGTTCCAAGTCATCTGACCTTTCTTTCCGACCTTCATTTGCTACCATTATCAAACCAATGACAATAGCCTAGTGTAGGCGTAAGAACTGGAGAAAAGAATAATTGAGGTCAGTGACACCAAGGTATTGATATATGATATCGAATACTCTAATACAACTATACAAGTACTAGTTACATACTTAATACTKGAAGTCTGAAGCCGACCATTACACAAACAAGGGTAAGCTGTAACCGACTCGGACAACTGTACTAATGCTTACAAGGAAGATACATTAGTCAATTTGCAAGATAAGCTTACAAAGAACAACAAACACCACTTAGATAAGCTTACAAAGAACAAGAAACACCACTTTTCTTGTCATGTTCTCAAGACAATTATAAAAACCTAGTACACTGACACTGATACGGTCTTTCCCATTTTCTAACTATAGATCATCACTGATAACTATAGAGTCTTGCAACTAAATTTCCAAGGTTTGCTCATCAATAGCAACATTCAACGGATATCAATTTATCGAAACTCGAAAGTCGTGATGAGGCATCAGCATCATATAAAATAGATATTCAGTTAGATTCCAAGTACAGATTTCTTTTCTTCAGATAATAATTTCTACCATCTTGTTACAACATAGAGTACAATGCATAGGACTAAAGTTCATATATGCCTGAAAAACATAAGATCACAGCATACAAAATGAAATCGAATACACGAACTTATTCAAAAGAACAAGAGCATATGGAAACATACTGATAAACTCACAAATGGACCTCCAAGCAGTGCACAATAGAGGAACCTTTAGGAATAGCAATGATCACATCAGACCACACAACTGATCCCCACAATTCCCTGGACTCATCCTTACTAACACAAATCTCAGCACAAAACACCTCCATTTCCTTCACATTGCCACCGCCATTCCCATTCCCATTCCCATTCCCGGTCGCATTCGTGTTCCGGTTCCCCTTCCCTTCCCACACCACATACAACCTCCCACCCACACTAGCCATAGTAGCCCCACACAAAAACTTGGGCAAACTCTTTTCCACCCCTTTCAACTCCCTCCACACATTCTCCTCAAAATCAAAACCTCTTATCTTCCCCAAGTAATCATAACAATACAACACTCCATCCAACACCGTCGCCCGCCCCCTCCACCCCATATCAAGCTCAGTCGATACCAAGCCCCACTCCCCCKCCCCCGGCTCGAAAACCACCCCACCCCTATCAGCCATTGCATACATCCTCCCCTCCACCACCCCACTAGCATGCATCCACTTCTCCTTCACCTCAATCGGGCTCGGAACCGCCCCCCACGACCCGCCAACCGGGTCAAAAACCTCAGCCCAATGCATAGACCTAGCCCAATTATCCACCACACAACCCCCTAACACATAAATTTTCCCATTAATCACCCCAGAAGCAGCAAACTCCCTCCCAACCCTCATTCTAGGACCCAATTCCCAATGATTAGTCAAACARTCAAAAACCCACATATTAGGTGATGGGATATCATTGACTGACCCACCAATCACATACAAACAACGACCCAATGAAACGAAGGAAGCCCCAATTGGGTGAGATGGGGATGATTTGATTGGGACAAGCGATGTTGGGTTCCTCCTAATCTGGGAATTTCTAGAAGGATCGAGTGAGTACCAGTTGAAGGTAAAGGTTGAATCTTTAGGATTGAAAATGCGAAGGTTGAGGAAGAGGAATGATTCGGTGGTGGTGAGCGCACGGCGCGTGGCGTGGAGCAGCGGCGAGCGAAGAGCAGAGCGCCATGATTTGGAGACGAGATTGAGCTGGGGGTGGTAGAAGCGAGGGATGCGAGCTAAGCACTGTAAAGCGACGTCGTTTGAGAGGTTTGGAATCAGAAGTTCGTTGTGGTGGTTGTTGGGGTGGAGGGTTTCAGTGAGATCAGACATGGTGGTTGGATCTGACTGATGAGAGAGATTGGAAGTTAAGTTGGTTAATTAGTGGATGAGAGAAGTCACTACAATGAAGGAGATTTTGGTGGCAAATTCTCTGCTAAACGATTACTGATTAGATAGAAGGTTCAAGGTTGCATAATAATGCATATCAAAGTACAATTTTGGATTTATGAGGAAATTTTTAATGCCTCTCACGGAGTACTATAGTTTACAATTTTGTACTTTATTCGTAACACAATTCTCGCAAAGAAATTTTATTAATAAATTGTGATCCCATTYGATTTTTATCTAGAGTGATAGAATGATCATTATCATTGAATTTTGTTGATTGACATGTGGGGATTATTGGATTAATTTGCTTTGATCAAATATTGTAAAATTGTATTAAGAATTTTGTTTGTCAACAACTACCATTCGAAAATGTAATTTGGTTAATAATTATTGTTTTTTTCACCAAAAAAAAAAAAAAACTACCACATAAACTAGATTTCTTATGATTGCACAATTACATTACCTATTTTTATTAACTTTAACTAAAATTTCAATATTTTCCTTTTTGGGGTCCCGCCTACTTGGTTCTTCTCAACCATCTTCCTTTCCCAATTATGGTAAAAGACTAGTTAAGTAGTGTAATTTACGTCGCATTATAATGCATTAGTTGTTTGTTCGCATGACTTTTGATAATTAAATAGCATTTGACTAATTGTGTTGGTAATTGCAAAACCTAACTCTAAAATTGCCTACATGCGTGCTTGTCTTTGAGTAATTGTGTTGGTAATTGCTTTAACAATTGAAAGAAAAAGGGGACAAAAATCAGTGAATTAAATCAAATTAGGAGTTAATTTACTCACAAATTATCAAATATCAAGATTTACCCCCAAAACAAGTTATTTAAAACAACAATTGATTTTTTTATTTTTTTTTATTTATGATGCACAATTAGTTAAAGTGTGTAACATCATTAGGTAGGATAACTAAAAAATTCTTAAAAAGTAATGACAAAGGTTAAGATTACTTTTGACCTATGTTAGTTGAACTCTTCATTTTACCACAATTTATCGTGTCGTATCTTCCGYATTTTCACGTACATTTCAATAAGGGTATGGACACTTGACACTTCATTTGAGCTAAAATCATAAAATCCTTTCACAATTTGATCGAAACCGACACTTAAACACGTACCCATGTCGCCATGTCGGACACTCGTACCCGAGTCCAAGTAACCTAGCAGCTTTTGATCATGTGTTTAATTTTAGATACATTGTATTTAACTAAATGTAGTTTTATATTGTATTATTACACTTTGATTTTGTTTTTGTGAATATGATACTTCCATGTAATACTCTCGTTTGGTAGTTGAGTTATAGCGGTTGGTGGTGGCGCGAAAAAACCTTATCTGAAACCCACAASATTGATTGAAGAACAATGTCGGCAGTTGCAGTGAGCGGCGTTACATTCATCAGCAACCCTAATACTAATCGCAGCAAATTCCTCGTATTTGATATCAACAATCATCGTTTCAATCATCCCAATATCACTGTCAATTCTCGTTGCAAGAAGCGTTTCACTATCATCGCATCATCTTCTTCTACTTCTACTGCTAGTGCTCTTCCTTCTGTTGATTTAAACCCTCTTCAATCTGCCATTGATAAGGTTCATCACTCGTTCTTGATCTTTTCTTTGTTTGATTATTGTTTATGATGAATTGGCTGGAGTTAAGAATTACCCAGTTTGGAAAATTGTTGAAAATTTTCTGGGTTGTTGTCTGATTTTTCTGGGTATTTACTGTTTAATATAAATTTACTTGCTTTGCTAGTCACATTGTTTTCTGGGCTTACAATTTCCTTTCTTTTATCTTTGTGTTTATTGAAAAAGGAGTGAGCTTGCTCATTTCCTTTCGTTATCTTTGTGCCACATTGTTTGCTGTTTTTTGAGTTAAATTGATCAGGCAAAATTCAGTTACCTTTTTGTTCAAATACATTGATGGGCATGGAAATGGATATATTGAGCTGTTTTGTTCAAAYTTTTATGAGAAAATTTTAGCTGTTTGTGATTTGGCAGCTTGTACTTTGGGCGATTACATGTAGTATGAGTTTATATGACTTTGCATGTGCTGCCTCTTCATCATATGAACTCCATATGGATATGGAATATAAGCATGAAGGTGTAAGTTTAGGTCATAAGCACAGGTTCATGGTATGAAATGAAGTATAWTTGGAGGTAGACCAGTAGCACTAACATGAAGGTATAATCAATATAATTAGCTAATTGGCATCAACCTCAAAATGCTTMATCATATGTTGTCTCTGAAGTCCGAGATACCTGATCAGTGATCACCACTGCTGCCTAAAGTTGTCTGATTTTGGGATGGGGTYAAGTATTGTTCTCACTTTTGAGCTTGGATTCTGTGACCTAACTCCTTTATGTATTCCTAATTARTCAAATGTAGTTTGCGGAGGTTTTTGGGTTTTTGTTCACTTCTAGCTAAGTTTTGTGAAGGGAAGGTAATTCTTAAACTCGTTTATGCACTGTAAATATGTTCGATCTTGTCTTGTGGTTTCACTATAGAAGTCTACAAACTGCTCTCATATTTGGGTCTTGAAGTTGAGAAGCTTAGCTTGTCAGRATGTGATTCTTGCAGAACAATGTTTATCATGTAAATATATTGTGCTGCAGAAAGACAGTGATGCTGTCAAGGAGGCACTTGATCAGTTAAGAGAAGTTGGTTGGGCCAAAAGGTGGAGCTCCCAGCCATATGTGTCTCGTCGTACTGTAAGTCTTCATTGCTATATGCTGAATCAATAGATGCTTCTTAGAAGACTAATCCTGTTCATTTTGAATGTACAGGCATCACTTAGGGAGCTTACAAGTCTCGGAATAAAGAACGCTGAGAATCTTGCTATACCAAGTGTCAGAAATGATGTAAGTGTATTAGTTCAATTGTGGAGCGTATGTAAGCAGAAGTTCGTTTATTATTCTAAACTTGGGCTTGAAGCTAAAAAATATTCAACTCAGAGTTACCATTTGGAAACTTGAGCATCATTTGACTTGATTTTCTTCCATCGACTTCTCAGTTTAGAACTTATTGTCGGTGCCCTGCACGTAAAAATAATTGAATGAACTGTGTGTTAGGCTTTTCAAAAGATGCTTTGAAGGTTGCAGTAACATTCATCAACTTGATAAATTTCAGTTATGCAGGCTGCTTTCCTGGCTACGGTGGTTGGAACTACAGGATTTTTGGCTGTTCTTGCTGGACAGCTTCCAGGGGTAAATTTCTATGTTTTTCTCCATCAATTACACAGTCAGCTTATTTTTAGTCACATGCATTGCAAGACTGAACTGCGTGCATGATTAAGTGAAACCGATTAACTTCCTCCACTACGAAAATTATGATGATATACGGCGTCATTGTATATTTTAAAAACAAATTGGTCAGAGCTTTTTGAACATGATGATGTGTATTTTAGCAATCATTCCATGTTAATTTCTAATTTTGTGCCTGGAAAATCTTAAAAATTCAGGGAATCAAAGTTTTATGAAATGCTTTTGAAAATCCATCTGAAGACTAGAAAAGGTTTAAAACTTTGTTTCTCTGCTTTGCAGAAGAGAGACTAGAGGGTAGTCATATGATACATCTGTRATKKTTTAAACAAAAAACAATTTGTCTCTCTAAGACAGGAAATTGTAGCTGTATTGATTCTTTGATTATGTAACCCATGCCTTCATTACAGGACTGGGGCTTCTTTGTGCCGTACCTGGTTGGAAGTATCTCTTTAGTGGTTTTGGGTGTGGGAAGCACTTCTCCTGGGTAASGGATTTTATATTTCCTTTTATATATTCATCCTATCTCTTTCTTGGAGGGCGAGTAATAACTTTTATTAATGAAACAATCCAGTAAGGGAACTGAATCTACTTCCAATTCATGCTCTCTAAGTTTCTATTGAATTTGTAATTGCAGACTTCTTCAGGCAGCAATTAGTGGATTCTCAGTGGTTTTTCCTGATTATCAAGAGCGTATATCTAGACACGAAGCTGCTCATTTTTTAGGTAACATATCATCACTAGGGAAATCCTTTGGCTTACCATCTGTTTAAAGAATTCTAAACATCTGACTTGACACTTCTGATGCTGATGGTATTCTAAGGAGATCGGACTGTCCYTTTCTTGTTYCTTCTATATCTAATAAAGATACATGCCCTATAGGGTTTATACGAAGTCTCAGCTCATTACACTGATTGCGTAGTGGATTAGAGTTTGGGGGTTATTCAAATGRACAAGTACTGCAGGGGCGTAATCTATGCAGTTAGATGTCAATTTAAATTGCTGTCGTGTCATTAAATAGCACATGTTTATTTGCAATTGCTTTACATTTCATTATCATGCTGTGCTTAAAAAGTCGAAAATTCTCTTAGGACCTGATTCGCCATTTTGATTGTTCTTCATAGTTGGCTATTTGCTTGGCCTGCCAATTTTGGACTACTCCCTCGATATTGGAAAAGAACATGTAAACCTTGTGAATGACAAACTGGAAAAGCTAATATACAGTGGAAAGCTTGATTCCAAGGAACTTGACAGGTAGATTAAGATMATACGAAGTAACTCTTTGAAGGTTAGTCTATAGACTATAGCTATGTATCAAATGAGCTTCTAAGCTGTTTGTTACTCAGGTTGGCGGTTGTGACAATGGCTGGGCTGGCCGCTGAAGGGCTAACATATGATAAGGTCATTGGACAATCTGCTGATCTGTTCACTCTCCAGGTCTGAATCGTATTAGGTAGATCAGTAATTTTATTAGTTGTTTAAATTCGAGATAATATGTCTCATTCGCTATCTGTTTTCCCTCGACAGCGATTTATAAATAGGAGTACGCCGCAAATCAGCAAAGACCAACAACAGAACCTTACTAGATGGGCAGTAAGTTTAAGCCTCTCCATCATCTGTTTTCCCCCCTAATGTGAAGTGTCTAATATAATGATACATCACACAAAAATGTTGTTCAGGTTTTGTTTGCAGCATCGCTTTTGAAGAACAACAAAGCCGTTCATGAAGCTCTGATGGTTGAAATGTCAAAGAAGTCGAGTGTACTCGATTGCATAAAAGCAATTGAAATGGCCTCATAATTTGACGAAGAATCTAGCAATCTCCACCGTTTTGCTCTTATTTTTTGGTGTATAGAATTCATATACTTAGTATGTAACAGTTAAATTAAACAAGTTACAATTGGTCACTTGTAATACTAAAGGAAATTATAGAGCAGCAAGATGTTCACAATTTGGTGAGCATATAATGGCTTCGCAGTCTGGATAGTGAAACATATTCATTTTGCGTTTACATAGAAGTAATTTCACCGTTGGTTGGTACAACTTCCTTCTGGCAAAATGARCAGCATAATTATTCTCTCCGTTGATATGCAAAACTGAGAAGATGTTAGGTCAAATGCGTGCAGAATCAATATTTACAGCCGACCAAACATTGACAGCAAGTTTCGCAATTTCGTAGCCTCGGTGTCTAAGCTTTYGAAACTCATAGAAGAGGGCACTCTCCAACTCCAGTTCCCAGACTGTACAACACCCCAAATATTAGAAGAAAGCACCAAAAGTAGACAAAAAAATAAAAATCAACAAGACAATGGTTTGAATAACTAATCTTCTACATACTTCAGAAGACAAGACATGCAAGTATGCAACAATGCAAGAATGAGAATACGGATTTCATTTTGCACAGAAAAAAACCAGAACTGCTGTCAAGTGCCTACTTCTAATAAGCAGTAGTTATTTATCACGACCCACTCTACTAAGAGATCGGTGTCAAGAGTCATGAAAATCATGAGTAGATTTTTACGAGTTTAGTTAAAATGAAAACTTCACTCCGAATTAAAGCCACATTACTCGAGAAATAAAACTCCCATCACCMTAATAGGGTTAAGTATATACTAGACTACCATACCACAATGCAAGTAGTACATATCCTCTGTCCAACAAATTGTCCCATTTCATGCCCCATATCTATTTTCCATATTGCTATCTTCTAATGATCAATTACCATTAACATAAGATGATAAGCTTTTAATTAAAGGTACCAAAAAAAAAAAGAAAAAGGTGCCATACTCAGTGAGTGAGGTAATGAAGTTCACACTTCCATGGTAAATATGTTTTTCCCAATCATGATGAGAACCACAATACCACATTCATAAGAGGATCAATGCACTTCTCTTATTGACCACGGTCCCAGTTCCCAGACATACTAATAGCATTATAAAATGAAACTGTAAAAATCAACAAAAATTAACATTCTTTGTTATAATGGTCACAAATTACCTGAGTAGCTGGAATATTCATTCTTGCAGAATTCCCAAGTCCAAGAATATCTTGCATTGGGATAATTGCTGTTTTAGCTACTGAAGATAATGCTCCTTGAATGAGTCCCCATGGAATATCATGATCACCATCAAGGGAAAGGTAACTTAGCACCTGTGTCAATTACAATTTAGAAATGAAGGTCAGGGGAAAGGAGCGCCAAAAAATACAAGTTCATCCAGACAAATCTGCTATTTGCACGATGAATATGTTTCTTGTTACATAAAGGAACTTACATGCTGTTTCTCTTCTTGCTTCAAATTATCCCACCAGCCTAGAACCTACCAATCATGAACACATCCAGTGAATATAGGAAGCACTAATAACATAGAGGAAATGAGTGAATAGAATCCACAAGGCAGCCTAGGTGTTTGAAGCCATATGCCCTGAAAGAACAACGAGCCACTGGCAGTATTTTTAATTCCTTTTTTTTTTTACAGAAACTGAGGCAGTTAAATGCAGCAAAAAGGTTACCGTGTCATTATCATGAGTGCCAGTATATACTACTTGATTCCTTTCATGATTATGAGGCAGATGAGGGTTCTCTGCATCACTTCCAAAACCTGTATCAAGATGCATCCAACAATGATGAATATAAGTTCATTGGATGGTTTACGTCAGCATTTCAGAAACAGATATTGTAGAGTATATCCAAAAAGAAAGAAGACGGAAAGAAAAGATGTCAGTAAGGGTAAGAGGGATCAAAAGATGAAAAATGGCAAATACCAAATTGCAGGACTGCCATCCCAGGTGCTCCAATGTATTTCCTTAGCTGAACAACATCCTCCGTGATCACACCCTGTTGTTAGTAGATTAAAACTTTGTCAAAATAATACTTCGTATTTCTAGACTAATAAAAACAATCTTTTGCTTCTCTGCCATTGCAAGGAGAAATAGTGAAGGCATTATAGTTCCGATCAAGATCACATCATCCAGACTTATGCAACAGAAACTCTTCTTTTCACCTCGATACAATACTGTCTACATTATTAGAAACTAGAAGATTTAATTTGGCCTAGGACAATCAAAAGGTTCGTAAATTCTCCAAGTGCTCGTAAACYATACTGTCTATATTATTAGCGACATTAACACAGCCTTAGAAAAGAACTGCAAGAAAAAAGGAAAAGGAAAAACAGCCATACCAGATCTTCAGCAACAATGTCAATACTCCCAACAGCCTTAGAAATCGCATCAAACAAAGACTTTCCAGGCCCAGCCTACTGCCAACAAACAGCATTGGAAATTAGTGGGCCATGCGAAGAACCCAAAGATTGAGCTCTAAAAGTAAATCTTGGGAACTAACCTTCCATCGTCCAACTGTCGCAATCTTTGCTTCTGTAATTCAGTGAAGGAACAAAGTTATGGCATAGGAGTCTAACACTAAGATTTAATAACAAATCAGGAAGAAACTGAGCATCACATACCTGACGGAACAGCCCAAAACCCAGCAAAACCTCGGAAATGGTCAATTCTGAACTCATCATACAGATCCATTGCTCGTCGAATTCGACGTATCCACCATGAATATCCATCCGTCTCCATTGATTTCCAATCATACAAAGGGCTTCAAACAAATTGACGAGCATTAGCTGGCACACATCAAAGCAAGTGGAGGATATTACCAGGCTAGTAAAGAAGATATACTTCTTCCATGCAGAGTCACCAACCTATTCCATAACTGACCAGTTTCACTAAATGCATCAGGGGGAACACCACTGACTAACAGAGGAAAGCCCTTCTTGTTCTGCAGATAACTCAGACATTAATACCAAAATGTTGAATATATATAATATCAGATATTAATACTAACTCAGACATTAATACCAAAATGTTGAATATATATAATATCAGATATTAATACTAACTCAGACATTAATACCAAAATGTTGAATATATATAATATCAGATATTAATACTAACTCAGACATTAATACCAAAATGTTGAATATATATAATATCATACTGCGGAAGAAACATCCCCCACCACTAAACATACCAACAAGAAATGTTTTTGGTTAGCCCAAACATCTGCGCTGTGATAGCCCACATAGATTGGCATATCCCCCATAATTTTGACACCCTTCAGTTTTGCATAATTCTGAACTTTCTTCCATTGTCTTTGGAACAGAAACTGCTGGGCGATGAACAAGTCAATCTACACAACTCAAAAAGTATGAGCATTTGACTGATTAATGAGCTGTCACATACATGCTAACTAAACATAGGCTAGTTGAATCATACAAAGTGCTTTTCKCTCTGATAAATGTTCACAAGTGCAGAGAGATGGCGATTTTTCAACGGTTCAGGCCAATCATACCAAGAAACTGTGTTACAAACATTGTCTATCGCAGCAAAATACGCTGCATCTTCTAGCCAACCTGCATAGTAAAGGAAACATTGAGCAATTTTCGCAGATGTTTTAGTAATATCTGCATTCCAAAATCTGTAACCAGCAACATGATGAAAAATATCTTTACATCATTTTTCAATGCTAATGGTAGATTGTGCAGCACATATTTTCCTCTTAAAATACAGATAAACTTAGACATTCCCATTGTATGAAAGTGATTTTCCTCCTCAAACAAATAAGGGAAATCCACCATGGTAACCCCACGTTTCGGCTGGTTATATTGGGAAACTAGAAAAAAATAATTATTCTCACAAATAGCCCTATGTTTTTATTTTTCCTGTAAGGCGCATAAAAAATAGACTTGGTTAATTATTTTCTAAATACACTCTTGTCATGTTAGATTGTTAGTCAACACAATAATTATTCCAACACAATTAGGATTTGAATAATAATTTGAAGTGTGGCCTGAAATTACCATCCCAAACTTTTCATCGTTTGTCTTCAAAAGTGAGTTGGTCAACACAGTTGACCATGACTCAGTTTACCTAGTCAAAATTTGAGGTGTTTATCAGCTCCTGCTTTAAGCCTTTAACTATTCAAAAAAGCAGAAGTGCAGAACACACAAGTGCCTTGATTCATTATATATATTGTATTATCTAACAAGAATCACTAGACACACAAATCAGAGAAAGCAACTCACTTGATATATCAGGGTCACTTCGAAATTTTTGAAGCTGGCTTTTGAGTTCCCCTTCACTCATAACCAATCGCTCTGCAGCCTATTAAATTATGTTGCTGTTAAAATATATCAATCCAAAGTTGAAACTCRAAATTTGTACCCGTGAAAGAAGGTTGAAGTAAACAAATGCCACATGTATTGTAAAACTGAAGAGTGTGATTTTTTTATCATAAGAAACACCCTTGCAAGGCAAATGATGTCTGCTCTTGAATTATTTTCCCAGGTAACTTTCTGGCATAGGTTAGAGTCATGCCCCGTGATCTATTAACCACAACAGAAAATTTTAATCATAGTATACAATGTATTCCATAACAAATAATAGTTAAGGTTCCCTCTGACCAAAACTAAAGTATCACTTYACTTTTGGCAAGGATTGAGTACCCATTTGACTAGATGATCCTAAATAATGAGAAAAGGCACTCAAAGATTTGACAAAACACTTGCACTTTTCATCTAGACCTTTGTAAGAGGAGGTAAAGGAGGGGAAAGAAAGGAAGGGGGAAGAAGAGCACTATTCTCCTCCAATCTTTCCAATTTTGGAGCAATAATTGCTTTTTATTTGTGCCATGATATCCTAATTGCCCTATTGCATTGCCTATGTTGCCCACAATATAAGACTAGAAACGGCCAAAATACAAACCAAAGATCAATTATTTGTGTCGTGATATCCTAATTGCCCTCTTGCATTGCCTATGTTGCCCACAATCTAAGATTGGAAAAAGGCAACGCTTGTTTGATTAAACCTGGTTGGCTTTTCACACTCTCACAGATTATTTGACAAGTTTCCATTTTTACCAGACTTAGCTATAAATCCTTTCMATTAGCTATGTCTAACTAGTTGAACCCGTCGAACTCATATTCTTAATTGCAACTACCAACAAGATCAAGAAAAAGAAAGTCACCATGAAAAGAAAGAATCTAATCTTGGKGACTTATCAGTCTCGATACTTAAAATCAATGTTATAACTCTCTTATTTCAAAAGTCTATTTAATCATGCACTAAAWTAAATACTTGATCAAAGTTWGTTAACCATAATCTCCCGTGAAAGCCCCACTCAATACTCGCATAAAAATACTTCTTTATGGTTTTTTTTGGTACCTTAATCATACACTAAGCCTTTTTAGCACACTTCATTTTCCAATTTTGTACACACTTGACTTCATATTTCAAAATCCATT
Source organism: Bassia scoparia (assembly GCA_008642245.1). NCBI lineage: Eukaryota > Viridiplantae > Streptophyta > Magnoliopsida > Caryophyllales > Amaranthaceae > Bassia > Bassia scoparia. Next base: position 71,267 of record SNQN01001240.1, on the reverse strand, counting down.
GTTCCAAATCAAGGCACATTGCATAACAAACCTCAAAGTAGTCTCATATGGCCATACTAATTATTCTTGGATCACTCTTTTTCTCATTACCAGAACTCCTATGAATCACTTTATTTGCTCTTACCTATATGAAAACAATAGATATATCCCATTTCCATCCTACCAGCAAATAGATTGCCTTTTGTGGTTATAAAGTAAATGTAAACACCAGCATGGTTAAGATAATATTAGACCCTGATATATAAATGATGACTGAAATAAATACAAATGTATTGTCCCTAGTAATGCTATAGCATTATATGGATTCCAACAGTTGCAGACATATAGTAAATCAAGGTAGTATCACATGCAAGACATTCTAAATTTTAATCTCTTCTAATTGGACAAAGCAAACTACAGTAAAGGTAGCAGACTAGAAACAGAATCATACCTTTGCCACCAAAGGATCCTTTATCTGGGCAACAGTATCATAATTTACSCTCTCTGCATCTCTACAATTAGAGTCACGACTTCAATTGAAGAAGATACAGGTTATAACTTATAAGTGCAACTAACATAATCTAGGGATGGGGACCAGGGCTGCATGGGTGATGTAGCAACTAAGAAGACTTACACAGGGTCAGGGAGTTCTTCTTCAAATAATAACCCATCCTTTACCAGTTCTTCAAGAGATATCAGAAGAGTGTTTCCACAATTGGCATCCTGAAGTTGAGAAATTGAAGAGAAATCAGAAGATTTTCTATGTTTTACCAATCACCTATTTCAAAAGGAAGAAGAAGAAGAAGAAGAAAGGTTCCTTTTTTATAGATATTTTTTATAACTATTAATCTAAAACTCTACATCATTGTATTTCAAATTATGGTTTTATCTGGGCTATATACTTCCAATAGAATTAGTATAAAAAATAAACAAAACATAAAGTTACAAAGGAAAATCAGCAAGCTAAAGATGTCTACCTAATCGGCAAAACATGATATGCACACTCATGCTCATGAGCTACACATTTAAAAGAACGGCTCGCAAACTTCCATGCCACAACATCTCAAACAAAGATCATCTCTTTTTGAACCTATGTTACTCAAACTCTTTATTTTATCAAAAGGAACCATGTCGAATCCTCGAGACTCGGACATGGGTGTGAACTATGAACACTCGACTCTTCATTTTGGGCTAAAACCATGGAGAATTTTTCATTATTCACCCGAATCAGGCTACCCAAGACATAGTAACATAGTTTCTTACATTTATAGTTTTATACACATAAACTCCTCCATCCCAAATTTGAGCTTTTTAGTAAAACATAGCAATTGCTTTGGGGCGGAGGGAGTATAATCAAATATGAATGGTCAAATTGTTGTATTGGCAAGCATGAAAGTCAAGCATTTGCTTGCAGAAAAAAAAAAGAAAGGAAAGGAAGTCTAAATTTTTTTAGGATGGTCAAATCTGTAATACACATAAGCTCCTCCATCCTAAATCTGTAATAGACTAATAGTCTAAACATACCCCTCAACACCTATATGTCAGTTTGCAATGGTAAATTATGTAAATGATAGCAAACTGTTAAAATTTGCCCGAACATCGAAAATATAGAATTATGATTGTTAATTGGAGATACGACAATGTTCACAACACCACCAGTCCACTATATTATTCTRTAAACTGAACAAATACTAAAACGAAGAAAGATAAAAACCTGGCCAGAATAAGGTGAGCCGTCTTCGTTAGCATTTCTACCAGGAGGAACCAAAGGAAGAACCTGCAACAAAAATTCATCAAATCAACCTTAAATAACCACAATTCAACCTCAAATTATCAGCAATCAACTAATAAATCAACATAAAAACCAAAATTCAATCACAAATCATCAGCATTTAAATAATCAACCAAATTTGAACCAAAAATCAATCACAAATTATCAGMATTCAATTAATCCTTTAAAACAATATYACAATTTTATCTCAAATTATCAATTACACAARAACAAAAATCCAATTGAAAATTGATAGCATTCAAGTAATCAASCAATGTATAACAGCAATTCAATCTCAAATCATCAACATTTGAACAATCAAATAAATTGAAACCAAACTTCAAAACCAAACAATGATTCAAAATCAGAGAAAAGAAAACCTGCCAAACAGAGCAACCAGAGGAGTGAAGCCAATCGATAAACCGAAAAGCCTGTTCGCCGAGATCACCAATGCCGTGAGGACCAGGCAATGACGTAGGATGAAGCAAAATTCCCGCCCTCCGTCGATCAGAAACCGGCGCTTTCGGAAAATACTCGTCGTAATCGACCGGAAGATCTTCGCCGACTGCGGTGGTTGTGACGGCAGAGAAGGAACGTGCGACGCCGACGCCGACGCCGACGCCGGAGGAAGAGGAGGTGGAGAGAGTTTGTGGAGGAGAAAGAAAGAGGTTGAGTTTGGGAGGTTTGAGTGGCGTCTGGAGGAGAGAGAAAGTGGTAAAAGACGCCATTGTTAATGCCATTGCCATGCCGAATTTTGCAGAGAACGGAAAAATCAGGAAATGTTAGGGAGAGAGTAGTCCGTAATCTCTCTTTGTTTTGGATCTATTAACTAAAAATGGCGCCTTTTTATGCATATTAATGACCTACTTTTGGAAAAATACAATAACAATGCTCGTTGTTATTGCTTATTACTATATTGGATAATACACGAACATATGTTCGGTTTTTAAATAAAGTACAAATCACTCTATACTAAATTAAAATTTGATGTTTTAAAATTGTAATTAATTAAATTAAGGTTTATTTTTTACCAAAATATTTTTTTATAGAGGTATATGATTTGATAAATAACCTTCAATAAATGTAATTTTACATTTTTTAGCCAATAATTAATAAAGTGTATGAGAGGGAAATTTAGGAGGGAAAATTTGGGAGGTGAGGTTTGTTTTAGTATTAGTTATAGATAGATAGATGGATAAAAAACAAAAAAAGTTGTGTATATATCCGCTCATGATTAGTAGGTATAAAAAATTTGGCCTGCATTAGATTGTGTAAGTAGCAACTTGATATGCATTTACGGTTTTTATTGATAAGTAAGATGAACTGTTCTATCAGATTGAAACCTACCCTGATTTTACAGGCAAAACACTTAGAAAGTGGGGGGAGTCAAAGAGAAATACACGTACCTAATGTTCATTTAGTGGCTGTTTAATCTCACGACCTTAAGGTTATAGGATCGTTGTACAGAGTACCTAATTACTTAGGTGAAGTTAAGTTGTTGATTACCCAAGTGTATTTTGGAAAAAAAAAAAAAACTTGTCATTGTACCTCATATGAGGTTTGATTGGGATATTTTGAGTGCTTTTATGAAGTGTCGCAATTTAGAAGTAATTGGGTAGCTCAAATGATTGTTTAGAGGATGAAAATTTATACAAATATTGCAAATGAGATTCATAGGCTACCTTTTCAACCACAAAAATCCTATCTTCGATCGAAGGTATGAGTCCAAATTTGCGTAGCCTCACAACTTTCATATCCCAGAATCCGCTGAAATGTCTCATAAGAGAGATACATTTCATCCAACATATATAACCCAAAAATTTCATATGTATGGAATGCGGTGGCTAATTACCAAACCAATCCAGAATAAATCTAACTTTTTCCGCGTAGTGTAACAAGTTTCCATTAAACAATGTCTTACATACGAGTATATTTTCGATAGAATATTAGCCAAAATACCTTTTTATACCAGCTTCATGAGAAACATAAGTTTCTCAACAATCAACATTTATGCAAGATAAGGATGGAGGCGAAATAACAAGGGTTAAAAGTATCCCAAGACGTTACCTTTGTAATCCTGCGTAACTCCTTGGTCCAGGAAACCTCAGGTTCAAGTTCCAGACCCGCGAACTACCAAATGTAGAAAATACTTTGACAAATCCATTTTTTTAAACAATACCTTAATTTAGAGTTATCCTGGTTTCACTGTGTCCAACAAAGATGAAAAACCGTGCGTTACCTTAGGATTCCGCTGGGTTTCCTAAGGCCTACAAAATTTTTGGAAAACCCTGGTGATCAACTCCGTATGTACCGCCCCAAGTGTTACCTGCTTACCATTTTGAATGAGGTACCGGGTAAGCTCTCTCTCTAATCTTTTTCACTACCGGTTTTCTACCTTCTATTACCAATATACCCAGAATAGATCACTGTAGTATAGACTATTGAGTTATATATAAAATACATTCAGTAGTAAAGGAAAAATAAACCATAACCACAAATCTTATAAACTTTAGATAGAAACTTTGCAAAGTAATCCGATAATCCGTACTACAACATAGATATGTTTAATAGATGTTTGTTGCATACACAATCAAATTATATTCCACTATGTATCCAATGTTGCAAAATAAAATTAGCTAAAATAATCTATTTCCTTTACTTATTCTTATATTTATACCATAAAAAGTAGTCACATACAGATTGTTTTAAGGTATTACGCGGTTCACGAAACCCGACGTTCCACGGTCCTGAGTTTCAACGGAATTTCCCAAGCCAAAAATATTTGAAACCCGTGTTCCATAACCAGGGTTATACCCTTAATTTTTAACAATGTATAATGCATACCCTCATGTTTCCATATTATTAATGAAGCCTAGGAGTCCTGGCTTTCTACCCATAATGATCCCTACTGTTCCAAAATTATAGATTCAACACCTCCATAAATTGACCGCGGTACTCCAGTGAAACTTTATATTTCTCTAACCCTAATTAAGATCAATCCCGTATACTATCCACCTATATATAGTCTAAAAGTTTGCCTCTAATAATCTAAATTAATAAATTCAACTTCCAACTTAAAATTCTCTATTTCTTATTTCATTCCTATTATTATCTAATACATTATGTCATTATACTTCATATTAATAATAATCACATCACATTCATACTAATATATTTGTATGTACAAGAAATTAATAGGAAATCGAAAATTTGATATTTGTAGATCATAAATCTATCTATATAATATAATCGGTTTATCTAAACTAGATTGATGTAATTTAATACACCATTTACTTACTCGATTTTATATAATTCTCTAATGTATGCTCATTATAATCATATTTGTCTACTTTTTGTTTGACGGATATGCTTCGCCTTTCCATTCGTAAGATACAAAAAACACAATCATTTTATCTAAATTTAATTCGCTCCGATATAAAAGCACATTCAAATGATAGAGCTTTTTTACAACCTGAACATTTAAAAGCAGTCGTCTTTTACTTTCTTTTTAACTCTTCTACTGGAAGAAATTACTCCTAAAACCCGCTAACAACTATACTTGACTTCCACCCAATAGCACGACTATTTTGCCTTCCCTGCTGATCCTCTTGCAACATCCTATCAATCTATGTTATATACCAGAGTTTTCTACCACCTTTAATGCTAGATTCTCGCGCCCACATTATCAGTTCTTCTGCAATTTACACCCTTATAATCTAGTAAAAATACAATATCTCTTGATATCATTATTAAGATGGGTGACCTACGAGAGGGACATTCTGTATGTGGTATAGAACAGTTACAGATTACTTTCCTTAATCCCCTGAGTGTATCACTACACAAAGAGTATTATTATTATTTACAACAATCATTTAATTACCCGTAATTTAGAATTTTATTAGCATTACCTAATTATATAAGATTTGTCCTTTTATATTCACTATTATTTTCTCTAAGGATTAGCAAAGTGTAAATCGATCATTACACAATCTTATTCGCGCAAACCATTTTGAGATATGCTTTTATTCATCTTATTATTTATAAAATAGTCATTATTACAACAATGGCGAATCTAGATTACTTGACAATGTATTAAAGATTTTTTGTATTGATTTACCACATATCGTGAGCTGATCTGAGATGTTGTGTGATAGTTTAACCTAATCAGTTCTGATACTGTTTCTTCACCCAAAATACATCGAAAAAGCTGTAGGCTACATATACATTATATATCTCATAATATATACCAAACATAATGTAGAACCATTCATATTACTACAATACCTTTTGAATAATGTCTTTTGTATTTTCAAATGAACCACAATTGCAAGTAGTACTACAAGCCAATTTTTCGTCCATTAGCTTTCATTTGTTGTTATCAATTCGTAAGTTTTTTTAATGTAATAAATCAGCTATGCTTACATTCAATTGATTGTTTATGAATATTGTAGACATATTTAACGGAGGTGAATTAAATCAAGATTTCATTAAAGCAACATAATAACTTTCATCCCATTCTTTAATTCGCAAATATCCCGCGCATTAGATCGTTGCGCACTTTTGTAATCGTATTTATCTCATGTGCATAGCTCTTTTTTCGTCTAGTCATCCAATCACCAATGATCACATACGTAACACATCTTATAACGTTAACAAACAAATCAACAATAATGTTGCGATATAAACTCRTATGTAAATCCCACATTATTCAACAATTGAAAGAATATACGAAGTATAAGATTGGTGGACCTATCCCTCATATAACCAATTTGTTTTATGATAAAACCCTAAACTTTAATTTAATACTATTTTTTTATAACATTCGGCTGAGTTAAACCTTTTTTTATAATTATTTGTAAAAATTAAGATTTAATCTTATCAAAATACTAACTAATTTAACATTTATTACTTCTTTTGTTTTGACATATATAGTATTATAACAAGCACATAACAATAATACAACATCAATTTGGTCCTTGAGAGAATAATGTGTATGATTGATACATGAGTACTTCTGCCTTCTAATTAACTAGTGATTTGTGTTAATTACTTCAAATTAAAGAAAACATGTCAACTAACTTAAAGTTTTTAATGGGAAAAACAACCATTTAATTTGTATTCTATTGATTGATTTTCTAATAAAAAGTTAGAGTGAAAAGATAAAGTGTGAGATGAAGAGCTATTAAATAGCATATACATATTCTTTTCTTGCAGAAGATTAGAGTACAATTTATCATCTTCAAAATTGGATTTTTTTTTCCAGTAAGTGAAAATTAATTATAGGTGTTTTTATAAAAAAAAATCGAAATAAATTATCCTTTTATCAAAAATAATTATCAAAGTGTTACAAACAAGAAAAGTGTATGACATAATTAGAAAACGTACCATAGCAAGACGACCAGTGATAATCTCAAAGTCTTGACTCTTCTTAGTGCTTTCTATGTACTCATACAAATTGGCCAAAAACGGTGACAACAACTCCTCCTCAATAACAACATCCTCATCACTACCATCGCCGCCGTCTTTCGGCCTAGTGATGACCGTCCTGATCACCCCGCTGCCACGATCGGCTGCGTACGATCTAAGCGTGCACAGCCGCGGCTGGAGGTTGATCTTGACCTGATCGGGGCTGCCCGACGATGAGTCAGGCCCCAACCTCGGGGCCTGCCTAGGGGGTTGCAGCTCRCAGTGCACCGTACGCGCTGCAGTCATGGAAGATATCATTTTTTCGTAATCGGACTAGAGAAGGCGGTCGACACAATGAAAAAACAACACACGGGTAATATGTTTAATTTGTTTGATGCGTTTAATTTTCGAGGGGATAATATGTGAAGGAATTGAATGAAGATTGCGAGGAATGGAAAGAGTACACGTAAGGGTAAGGAGTATGAGGGGTTAAATTTGCTACGTGCTAGATTTTATTGGGGTTTTCATGTTGCTTTCACAAGTTGTGGAATCAATGAACGAATGAATATATATATATATATGATGAATGAATAATTGTGGTAGGACTTTATTTAAAGGAAAGCTAAATAAATAAAAGAGAAAGAAAGTAAAGGTTGGATTTAAGTGTACATTTTTCATCATATAAATAATTTGGTTGCAACTGTACCAAGTTCTTCTAGCTAAGCTAGCTACCATACATGTACTAGTTGAATTGTAGTACAATTATGATCTTGTGGCCGTTGTGAGGTTAGGCTTACATTGTGTTTGAATTTATAGTTTTACGGGACAAAAAAAATGATAATAATAATAATACTCGTTAATATGTATTTCGTTTCAATTTTTCATAATGTATTGTTTCATTTAGATCATTTTTGCATTGTCGGGAGTGAAATGATATACATAGACACTGTTTTAAATATGTTTTAAAATGAGAAAAAAGTGTAAATAATGTCAATTTTTTATTATTATATGATGTTCGATACATGCAAAAGTTAATTAATGTTATTTGTGTACAATACATGTCATGTAGATCGTTTTTTTTTTTCCTTTTATCATAGTACAACGAATTGGAGCGGGTTTGTTACACTTAATTTGAATGGTGGGTTGCGCATATTGAATTAGGTGTGGAAGACTGGTAAGAGTAGTGTTTGCTTGCAAGGAAAGATAAATTCAAATGGTGAAGGTAATTAACAGTGCAACTTTCCTCCTTCTTCATCCAAAATGTCCAAAACAAATACTTATTAAAGAAAGTTGTGTTAAAATAGTTCAGATGATTTTAGTGGTATAATAAGCTGAAACTTGTTGGACTTGTAAATTGTAACCAAATTAAACATGCAATGTATGCACTAATGCAATGCACATGATAGTACATTTTGAGGACAATAATGCTTCATTTCCCAATATTATATACTTCCTATATGGAAAAATACATATGTTAAAATAATACGCATTTATTTGTATTATTTTATTTATTTATTACTCTTACACTTCTCAATATAATAGACTTTTAATTTTAGGCATTTTTGGTGAGAAAAATAGATAGAAAGAAGGAAAGGAGCTCATGTGATCTCAGACTGTGAGAGTTAGAATAGAGAGACTTTATTTCCGAACAAAAGTGTATTATGTAGCAAGTAGTAAAAAAAGCTTCATTCCTTAAATCAAAAGTGCACCAAAAAAAAAAAACGAATAAAAATACTTTTTTTATTCATCTTTAATAAAAAAAATTAAATTTTACGAATTAATTTTAAGAATATATTAACGTTAAAATTTGACGATAAATATTAATTACGGAGCATATGGAATGATTCCATGCTAAGCAAAGTAGATAGTGCTCGATTATTGAAAAAAGAACAAGGAAATTAAATAGTAGAAGTAAAGTTTAGTACAATTGCACTCAACTCTCAAGAAAAACATACTTTACTTAGGTTATGGTCTATCATTTTATCAACTAACCAATGAAAACGACTAAGATAAAAAAAAGTGCTCTAGAATGCGTATTTCGTATGTCTTTAATTAGTGTTTGTTTGACTAATTATATGTGAAAATATATGAAAATAATAATTTATCGTTAACTATTGATTAGTTATAATGCATTATTTTTGAAACAAGATAATGCATTATTGATTAGTATGCTTGTAGTACAAGAGGCAGTACGCAAGGAATTTGTACTAAACTGAAAGCCCAATCAAAGAAAAGAAAAGGAGTGTTGTGAATACTAAAGTCACCAAGTCTTGCCTAATTCTCTATTCTAAAATGAACCCACCCATTATTATTTTATCGATGTTAAACATCGCCTCCAATTTATTTACTTGACCTATTTGGAACGATTTTGTCACTGCAACGCTTTTATAACGTTTTAGTTTTATCTAATGTAACTGCTTTATGTGACGATAAACATAACCTCTTCAGATGTCACACCAGCGACACTATCGCCCGTTCACTTCAACAGCCACTACCAAATTAAACCAACATTATTCTTGGATACTTTTTGGCACTGCCTGAGTGTCGATCTTTATAGTACAATAACATGAAACTAGGTTCTTTTTTTCTTGAATACAACACAAAAATAATGAATGGGTAATTTTTATCTATTTTTGAATATATAGACGGGTTTTTTATAATGACTTAAAGATGTGAAATTATTTTTTGAAACTCGAAATAATTATCAAATATTTTTGAAAAATGTTGCATGTCCAACCAAGTAACCACACAATACATAATACATGAAAATAGTGTAAACTCCTTTTTGTTTGGATTATTCCCAATTTTCCTTCATACGTAGCATGGAGTAGGATCTATAATAGATATGAATATTTAAAAATATCGAGCACTACGGGTCAAACATTAATTTATCTTTATATTTGAATCAGATACAAAATTTATTGACATCTCCGATCTTGAAATTTATGCATCGATGAAAGAAAAAGGTACATACATAACTCTTACAAATAGAGATATAACCATTATAACGGAAATTAATTAATTAATTAAATAATAAATAAATATTGATAATTGAAATAATAATCCTAGGTTGAAGACTCGAAGTCATGAAGACAATGACTCAACAAAGGTGGTTGGACAAATCTAAGAAAGTAAGCAACATTCTAAGATAATTTTACTTTTTAATTCAATTTTTTTGCTTCTTTAAGTTTAAGTTAGCCTATTCAAATACTCCGTAAGTCAATTTTTCAGAAATATTTTTTGTTGCATGAAACTTTATGTTCTTGCAATATAATACACTACCAACTCACGACAAGTCACAACTAGATTAATACGACTCTAGTTATGTCACATATAGTGTTTTACTCATCAATTTTATTTTATTTTTTCAATATCTCATACTTTCATATAAATAAATTYTTTTATTTCTCGATAAAAGGGACAAAACCATTTTCTTTTGTKAATAGATGATCRTGTACAAATGGACAAAAAAAATACTCTTACAATAACTRAGGAATYGGAAAAAGATGCTAGTTATTAATTACCTTCAAATGTTCGATCATACATAGCTCGTAGTATTTGCATTGTCTAACTTGTTTTTATGGCACAATTAATCCTMACCAAGAAACATAACTATATATAGAAAGGTGAATTATTGTTGTCATATAGAAAGGTGAAAAACACATACTTGTATCATCTTTGATGCTTTGCTTGTCCTTTCTTTGTTCAAAACTTTGAGTTCATTCAATTCGTTGTCAATTGTCATCTATCTCTTCTCAATTGGACGTGCACTAGCATGCATGGCCGTGCACTTTGGCCGTGCCATACTTCATCAATCGATTGATTGTCAAAATCCACCCATCTTTGTGCCAACGAAACATGATCTGATCATCTCTAATCATATCATTCGTCAATGATTAGTACATCCTCTATCATCTTTTTTACTAACTATATTTCATCCAAAACCTTGCAGCTTTAGGCCGTTAAATATAGCCAATTAGTAAAACATGATAAGAATGAGTAATGAACATGATTTTTTATGTATAAGCTCTTGTCACTATATCCTTACAAAACAAACAAAGATCAAAGAACGTTGTTTCCATCGGGCACAACATATACAAGGTCTCCGAATCCCTAGACCCTACGACATGATCAAAAGTGGCCCGTGTATAGGCCAATTCGTCCTCGGGATCATCCCGTCGCAAAATTCGGTCGTCGGCAAAACTCCCACGCCCATGAATCATCTTTAGAAGCTCCATGATGCTTAGATCAATCTCATTAGCCTCCCTCATGGTTGCAAACCCATATTTCTTGCCATTGCAAACATGTCCCACAATGGTTCTTGTAACAAGGGCTTCTTTTCTTTTTCGTCCCTTTTCTCACTTTCAAGGCAATTCTGACCATTCCTACATTTATTTCTTTATGTGGACGTGTGTTTGCATGGGTAGATCCAACACCAAGGTGGGCAAACTCTTGGGCTTTGTTGCACGGCTAGGCTAATTTTGCCCTTCTTGTACCCGTATAAGGTGCACGTGACCGGTTATTCGCGCGCTTCCTCGGATATGGATATCCGGGAACTTGCAGGCTTTGGGGAAATGATGGGGAATGAACGGATCACGGATCGAATAATTCGAATTGTTTTATTTGTTTATGGAGTTTGTGCTTCGAAGAAGGTTGTTCTAGGGAAATTGAAGGGTTTATGTCTTCAAAAGGGGTGATTCTTTTGTTCTATCCTTTTGTTTTGCCATATATTTTCATGAAAAGCTTTATGAATATTGATTTTAATGGCTTTTTTTCTTTTTCTTTTTTCTTTTTTTTGGGCCAAAAAAATACCCAAAAAAAAAGAAAAAGAAGAGGAAGATTTGCAATAGAAGATTAGCGTCATTATTTTATATAGTTGTTTTTATTTATATATGGATTGGAAAAATTCGGAAAAATAGTTTGTTTCTAAGTTAATGTACAGCTCATTTAGTTTTGATTTTGCAAATTATTTTGCCTAGGATTTAAATTTGGAATAACTTAGCTTCTCCACTACTAAATAAAACAAGTTTACCAAAGTTATTTGCGTGTAAATAAAAATCAATAGTTACCGAATACATATCAAATTGAATCAAAAAAATTCACTTGTAGCAAAATCTCAATCATTCTAAAATATGTTTTCAATTCTGATATTCTCTTTAATCTTTATAAATGCGATAATACGAGTACTTTATAAATAAATGCACCCTTCAAGGCTAACTAATCAATAAAACCATTAAATAGATTAGTGTAACATCGCATTGATAGGTTTGATTCAATCTTACACTTGGATACCAACTTGCTTTGTTTTTTTTTTTTTTTTTTTGACAAGAACTTGCTTTGTTGTTTTAGTCTAATTTGTTTTACCTAAAACCTAAGATATAATCTCGTTCACATTATTTGCCTTTTGTTGTTTGTAGCTCTCTTCCCCTGTAATAATGCGCGCTATTAACCAATGAAATCTTATTCCATTGAATAGTCTGTATAAGTTAATCACAGATGCAAATCCTCCCTCCTCGTTTTGTATTATTATATAGCCAATAGAGATGACTACCCATTTAAAAATAAATCTTCACGAAAATAACTCACTTTATTGAATTATTGCATGGCCACCCTATATTGTCTCATTGTAGTTACATATTCCTATATAATGTATGAAGTAGTGAGTGTTGATCCACTAATTTGGCACTACTCAATAATCAATAAATTATTTATTTATTATTATTATTATTATTATTATTATTATTATTATTATTATACCACCAAAACGTGTAAAGCTTTACAAGCAACAAACGACAAACAAATTACAAAAGTTGGAGGGGAGCCGAGATACAATCTGGGCCCCACTCTTCTGGCAATCGCAAAACCTATCCTGCCAAAGATGTGAGCAGCAGCACGTGAGTCGATGTCCTGAGCCCCCGAGTAAAGCCTGGATCCGCTTCAGAAGCGCAACCGCTCCTTATCCAATTCCCTCAAAGAAAAGAAGGAAAAAGGAAGAAAACTGTAGCCAATATCCCGGCACCCGATCCCTTATTATTATTATTATTATTATTATTATTATTATTATTATTATTATTATATTATTATTATTATTATTATTATTATTATTATTATTATTATATTATTATTATTATTATTATTATTATTATTTTATTATTATTTTGTTAACTATTAATAGAGCACAAGGACGAGATGAGAATCGATTCCAAAATCTCTTGAAATCGGGAAAAAAGTTTACCACTTGAACTATCCCTCACTCTTATTTAACAATTATTATATGCCAATATGGATATGAGTATGGTTGCCTATGATTTCCTTTAAATCCAATTTTGGCCAATGACATATGACATAGGACATCAGTCAAACATACAATAATTAAAAAAAAAAAAAAAACTCTTCTTGCTTGAGCATTTGATTTAGATTAGAAGTTAGTTTCTTCTAAAACTTTCTTATACTCAAATCTTGGACTGAAAATATATAAAATAAATTAATTGCAATATATGATATGACAATTGTAACTAATCAAGTTTTCAGTTAGGTGACTATGCATCGGTGAACTTTAAGCTGATTTTTCTGCAATAATTGATAATATATGTGAGACAGTGAGAGGTAAAAAATAATCATTGTTGCAAATAAACCGATACGGAGGGAGTAGCTCATATATTGTATTGTTTTAGATGAAGTTATTATATCACGGCTATTTGTTGATTGAATGGGCAATGTATTTTGTTTGAGGGGTCAGTTGACGAAAAGTCTAACAATTTTAGAGCTAAAATATTCACAACAGTCAAGTATACACACCTTATTTAAAAGTGGGAAGAACCCAAAAGAAGATTAAACCTTAATCAGAAAACCTTTGAGAGCAGAACCTAGAAACCAAGAGTTGTATACAAATGGAGCATCAGATATTAACATTTAACCAACATTTACACTGCATAACATAAAATCGAAAAAAAAAAGACGAAAAATTCACTAAGGCTTGGCCAGATGATTAAAATGACAGACCATGCCTCCAAATCAGACCCAAATTCCTCCAATATGCATTTGTTGACTTTCCTAGTATATATCACGGAACAATCTTGTGTCCATGTCCAAAAGCATTGTTAATAAAAACCTGTTAATTCGCCGATTTTTACGTGCTGTCATAGCATGCCGCAGACACACTCGTTTTTTAGTCTGTCAATCCCTATACAGCTTAGTTGCTAAGCAAAAAGAGCTTTCACCCGATATCAGCTTCATATCCTCTGTCAACCGGGAAGTGGCGAATCAATATAGTAAATCATTCTTCATGTTCATGTTCCATGTCAGCGGAATGTTGTGAGCCTGAACCCAAACCTAGACACTTGAGGAAAGCTTCTTTTGCAATATCAAAATAACGACAGGGATGGAAGAGACGTTCTGCAACAGGGGAACGAACTAAATCCTTCGGTGGAAGGCCATCCCTTTCTGAATTGTTCGCTACATGCCTCACTCTACTGCTAGTTATGTTAGCTATATCCCTCCTGGAATCATGGTTTCCAGCTTCCTGCTAAAATAATCAACATCTTCAATGTTTACACCCTCTGTGTTTATGCACATATCAGTAGCAATTATATGATTCGGCAATCAAAAGAGCATAATGACCTAATAAAATACGGAGTAATGCTTTTCATAGTTTTAATTCATGAAATTTTCTTCTCTATCTAATCAACTTTGTAAAAGGCAGCAAATTTATGTTTCTATTTGTTCTTCTACCCTAGTATCTTCTACATATGTGATGAGAAAAGGTCATTCATCAAATTACTCTGAGGATCCTCCAACCTTTTGCAAGCAAAAACCGCAACATATATACAAAACACGGAACAACTAGCTAAAGCAATTAGAGTATTCCTGAAGTTGATCTCTTAAAATGACTACCATGCATTTGTCTTCAAGATCATCCTAGGAGAAAACTATTTGATGGATTGCGGCAAAATCCCGGCAATATCTTTTATGGCCATTATCAAGCTAGCAAAGACTAAATTCGTAGAGAAAAGTTATATTACAACTTCGACAAGTAATATTTTTTCATACTACAAATCATCCTAAYCTTTTTTGGTCCTTAGTTTTTTGATTTTCCTCCAAATTTTATAAAAAAGCCAACGAGCTCATCCACTGCACCAATCAATTCCTCAAATGCAAGAGATAGATTTCATAGAATTGGGGGAAGAAAGCAGAATGACATGGAAAAGAAAGAAAGAGGAAAGAGTCAACTTGCATTTTCCTTCCATAATTTTCAAACTCAGTTCCATTCTTCCATACCATACGAGGCAAACGAAAATCGCATTACCCACTTGATCGACCACTTCCCCTTCCACCTTCCCTCCATACTCACTATCCAAACATGGGGTTAATCAATGATATATTAGCCCCCTAATCAGTTTCATTGACAGCTAAGAGCCTCAGAGTAAAGAAAAGATAAGAAAAATGCCAATTTATGATTCTATTTTCATGGTACAAAGTGTACAGTACAATGCTGTATTGTCTTCTAAACCAGATCATACTAATCTCCATTCAAGATCACAAAATCAATCAATCAATCAATTGAAGCCTTAGTCCCATAAAAAGGGTCGGCAACGTGAACCAAAATTGATCATTCCGTGTGGTCATCCAACAGATTACTTCCAAAGGGAAAATATTAACATTTCTTTTTGGTTGGTGCAACAAATATTTACATGTTTATTGTGCTACTTTTTCTCAATTCCCCAACAAAAGTAATATGGAGTGTATTAGACAATCATACAAAGTGAGCAATCACAAAATTTTAGCAAAAACACAAGAACATCAAGTTATCACGAGGCTATTATGCTATATTGCCCCAATTATATTCTAGTATAAAGCATTGAGTTTTCTCAAGAACACCATGTTAAATCATGAAATCATCAATAACATCTTAGRGAAGAAAAATCACCTGATTAACTCACAATTTTATAGTCAACCCCTAAAAATCACCTGATTAAATCATCATAACCAAGCTTTAAATATATATACTCTGATACTCTCAAATCAACTAGCATAAAAGATGCAAACTTTATTAGCAAAATAAACAAGAATCTATTCAAAATACAGTCAAATTATATACATGCAATCTAACAATGCAAAAAATAAAAATTAAAATAATAAAATCATGAACGATAATTGAAGATGCGGATCAAAATTCACACCTAGTAGTTGCAGAAGAGCTGGAAATATCCTTGAAAGGAGAAATGGCAGTACAAGAAGAAGAAGAAAATCAAGAGCAAAAATGCCAAAGTAAGAGAAATAATGATGAGAGTTAGAAGAAACATGACCAAAATCTGAATCCAATAAGCCAAGGTATTCTCAAACTGTGATTCTAGTATACATTATCCCCCAATTGAACATTTTCCTCAAATCCCAGAAAAAACAATTTCAGGGTTTTTTTTTTTTTTTTTTGAGGAGTGGGGTTTTTCAGGATTCAAAGAGAAATAATGAAGCAAGAAAAGGGGAAATTGCTAGCAAGTTACAAGTGGTAGTGGGTGAGCAATAAGGAGAGAGAAAAAGGGTGATTAGTGGGAATTAAAAAGAATTAAATCTTGGATTAAGAAAGGAAAGTTCTTGTGATTAAGGTAATTGATGATGGTTTTGATTAGAGGAGAACTGTTTGATTTGAAGTTGATTGAAGTTGGGAATTGTGAATGAAATCAGAAGAAGAAGAAATGCAAAGCAAGTTTCTTAAGAAACATAAAAAAAAGGACAGTTGAGTTTTTATTTGCTGTTGATCATTGTTGGACAGTTGACTGGTCTCGAACTCAACGATAGTCAAAGTAACGCAAAAAACAACCAATTTCACTTCGATTTCTCAATTTGCTCACCCCAAGCTCGTATTTCGTAAATCTAAAATATTGAATTTGTTTTAAATAAAAAGTAGCGGAGAGAATAGTTTTATTACGGATATACAAAATTGATTCTTATCAAAATGTTACTTCCTTCGTTTTGGCGTTTCGAATTCTTGCGGCAAAGGCGATTTTGTGAGATATAAAAAATTCTTTTGTTGCAATCATTTGAAAACGGTATGAAGTACTTGATTTAAACTATTTACAAATGCACGGAGTGGACTAGAAATTGCTCCCAAGTTTTAATTTTTAGTTTTAAAGTGGAATTTATCATTACAAATTTGTACTCCAACAAAACCTATTATGTGCATTGTAGGATCTAGTTTTATTTGTGCGAAAAGAGTTATAAGAGCGGAGAATGAAAACCAGTCTCAAGATATCTTAAAATCGTAAAGAAAGCTTTAAAAAAGTTGGGATCTAGGTCTATTGATGGATTATTACATTTTAATGTTTCATCTATCTATTTATCTTAGTTTTTATTTTTATTTTTTTTTGAAAGGAAAAATAGGCTTTGTTTGAAGTGAAGATCCCTACCAAGAGACTTGAAGTATGAATGAAGTAGCTCGTTGGAATGTAGTAGGCCATCTTAACGGGGTATATCTCTCAACTACTAGAAGTTTTGAGATGAATTCAAGTTGCGGGTGAAACTTGTTGAAAGATTTTTCAACGGTAGTCACACGCCTCATATGGTTGAGTGACGAAAAAGTTTATGACAGTTTTAAGTTGGGCTGTCTAAGCATTGCGCGGTCGAGTTTTGGCTCGTGAACTTTGCGCGGGACGCGCATAATTGAGCAGTGTAGTGTGCTCTGTTTGACACGTGAGTGTTGTTAATTAAGAGCCACATATTTTGACTTGTAGAATAAGTCAAGTGTAATAGAGTTTTATATAAATTATAGCATGTGACATGTTGTAGACTTGTAGTATCACTCATCACTTCTTAAAGGGTTGGGGATATGTGGTCATACAAGTAAAGTGAGAAAGAGAAAACAACACTAGCTTTAAGGTTTTGGGAGAAACAAATGTTAACCAAAATTTGGTCCCTAGTTAAACACTAATAAAATTCATGGGATTCATTGGGATTTTGATATAAAGTGGGAAATAAAAGAAAAAACAAAAGAAGAATAGGTAAGACAAACAAGAAATAAGAGTAAGAATAAGAGTGATTGTATTATAGCAAATGTATATGTGTATGTACAAAATGAGCAGTCAATTTCCTTATATATTGGCCTTTATATGACAGTTACAAGCATTGATTTTATTCTTTTTGATTGCGCTCCTTAATTAATCCTTAATGCTTGATTTTGTAACGGTTAGACATTGTCTTCTTGGCTGATTGCCTTGACTCCCTTGATTAATTCTCATTATTCTTCAACTGTTACTCTTTAATTACTCCTAGCTGCCCATGTGCTTGAATCCAAGGCCCATTTGGCATGTGGGTTATTTATGGGCCCAACACAAAAGAGAGGGAGTGTTGTTATATCTTGTGGGGTAAACACTAGAGAGCTTGTGAAACTTATTATGAGTGTTTTGAATTGTAGTTTTGTAACTCAAATTCAATAGTAAGATCGTCTTGAGAGGGTAACAAAATTACCCATTATTTACTTGTGTTGTGATTTGTTGTTCTTTGGTCTTTGTTGTTGTTTAGCTCATTTGAGCCACGTTTCCCAACAGCTTTATAAATCAATATTAGAATAAACAATTATCCGACATAACCGAATCGCGAGAGCCAAGTAGGACACTGTTAAAGCCAAATCTCATATACGAAATAATAATTACGAATTATGGAAGTATATGGTTTATATATAGTGGAGTACAAAAGTAGAATTGTATGACTCTATCCCAATTATAGATGTGAACGACAAAATTGATCGAGTCAATAATAGATTGTATAGATGGTGGTATGATGATAACAGCTAGAACTTGTGCTAATCTTGTTGCATGCCAACCAGTGTGGGATATATGCCTTTGAGCTATTATTATTGCATATGCATGATCATGATCGCCACTCTCAAATGTTCATTGCTCTTCTTAACTTAGAAATCTTCGATAATCTAACCGTAAAATCGAGAGTTTGTAGATCTCACGGAAAAAGTGAAATTATAAAAAAAAATGAAAAAACTAAAAGAAATTAAACATAATTCATTTTTTAAACCACATACTGTAATCCTTTAGTTGATCAAAAACTTTGAATGTATATTAAGAAGCTGGTCAAAACGTTAAATTTCGTGATTCGTGAGTAATGTCTAGGAAACTCTAGGCGCAAGTACTTAGTTGTGGACTTGTGGTAAGATAACTAGATATCAACATATGGCTCTTGGGTAGCCTTGCTTGCATAAGACATTTATGAAGGACCTAATGCTTAATTCCCTTTCCATTCTATTAAATTGTTAAGCTCTCTACGTACAACACAATTTATTATACTAACCAACAAACTATGCCCCCTCACAACCGTAACCACCATTCAATAATGTTAATGTACGACACACGACGACACTTCATAAACGATCTTATGGATGTAAAGTATCACAAGCGTCATGGATATAAGTCTATTTAGTATTATTCCATGCACGTCTACACCCAATACGTGATAAAGGGACAGCTTGGCACGACATGAGTTAGATTATTGATTCAACACAAGGTCAACTCGATTTTAGCATGACACACGTTATTTATAAGCATCATAGCCATCAAGGCATGAGCTTTAAATCTGTGTGAACAACACTTAAAAATTTGCATGAGCCCATCAGCCCAACGCCCAACGGGATCATGACGGACCACCCCACAAGTTGACACACTTATTTTGAGCAAGCCACGGCTTTTGTGCCGTGAGCCTGTGATCACTGACCACGCCGTGCACGGGCCTCGTTTATTTTGTAAGTTCATTTGCATCATC
Organism: Bassia scoparia; assembly: GCA_008642245.1. Taxonomy (NCBI): domain Eukaryota; kingdom Viridiplantae; phylum Streptophyta; class Magnoliopsida; order Caryophyllales; family Amaranthaceae; genus Bassia; species Bassia scoparia. The sequence continues at coordinate 51,349 of SNQN01001240.1, read as the reverse complement.
AAATTATAATAGAGTACATTAGATAAGATCATTCCACATACGAAGTACATCCTTTTGCTGTGAAACAGACATGCACGATACATTTGCATATTGAATAGTGGACATTGTACTTACTAGAMAACACAAACAGTATTCATCTTTTCATCTAATTAGGATTATCAATGCCAAATAAAGCGGATTCATACGTTATCGAGAAAGATCATCATCATCTTTAACATTCACCCTCATTAGTCATTCAATCATTCATGAACTTTACATTTTTTAAAAATAAATTTTGGGCATGCAAGTTTTTTTTTTTTTTAAATAAAAATAAACTAGTCGTCCCGATTACTCCACGATTTCAAAACTTGTTCATGTCAATTCAATGATAGTTCCAGCAAAGCTTAAAAAAGAGCATGCCCCAAATGTTGTGACTTTACKACATATAGTCTACTACTCTACTCTACTAAGTACTCCGTGTCATATTTGTACTCTACTAGTCGTCCCGATAAAATGTTGACTAMTTCTGGACGACTGGCCGGTGCAATAATCTTTAACAACAAATATGAAAATTGAAGAAGCCCTATRAGATTCGATCTCAGGATCTCTTGAGTTATCCTACACTCTCGATATTTTTAACTTTTAAGTCTATATTATACACAGCAAGTCGATAAATTAGGTCGTATGTTTATACTTCCCAAAAATCACTATGGTACCAATTAAAATTGCGAAAAAAAATCATAAATTGGAAAGCAACAACAGATGCCATAAAAACACTAAAATCGGCTCGACATAATTATGTAGGTAGGCCAGAAAAAAGGACAATAAATAAAGCGAAAACAAAGTGAAGCTAACAAGATCATAATCAGAAACCAAAGCAGATCAAACTGTAAGAGGAGCTCATCAAATATCAACTACTTACAACAGTTAATGAGCAGCTAAGATGAAGTGTACCAATCTCTTCAGCAGAAAATGAAGCCGTTGCTCAGATTACTCGATTTTCGTTGTTTTTCATCATCGTCGTCGTCAACTGCCACTGCAAGATCAACCACTAAACATCTGCTGGTGTCAATATCACACAAGTTAGTCTCTTCTAACTGCATTTCTTTTATTTCCAACTGCTGTTAATCTTTTCATACGCAACACGAAAAAGGGTGATAAGAGTATGTATGTATTTCTGTAAGTTTTTGTGTGATTGTTTTGCAGAAAAAACAGGGGGTGAACAGCAGAAGTATAGAGGAATTTAAGAAGGCCGCCACCACCAGGGGTTAAAACCGGAGATGGAGGACATTCCACGCAATATTATAAATTACTTCCTCCGTAACAAAAAAGCGCGCAACAAATGAAGTTCGAATCTTTGTACAATTGTTTCACTAGAACAAATGAAGTAATAATCTTCTTGTTAATTAATTAGTTTGTTGTAGTATGTAGCTAATAGTTTTATGTTTTGTGTGCCAACTTCTTATGCTAGTTGTCAGGAATTCGGTGTATCTAATGATGTAATTTTAGCAAGGACTAAGAACAATCCCTTGTAATCTTGCTTAATGCTTACTATTGATCAGTTTAGAATTATTTTTTTTTTAAAAAAAAGATTTGGTGACTTAATTGAATAAATATTGTTTTTGAAGGAAAATGGTTACACTATTTTCAGGTGACAAATATAATTTCTTGGGAAAACTGAAAAGGGGGCAAAAGAAAATTGATATTTTGAGATTTTAAAACATTTGTTGTTTTGTGTTTGAAGAATTGATGAACAAAAAACCTGTCACAACCAACATCATGTTTGATCACGAAAATATTGTCCATATTCTGTAAATTATTTTTGGCAGAAAGGAAGCAGTCAAAAAAATATATTTCTTTCGTGTAAATAAAAAAAATGTTCTTGTCGCATTACATCTGATATTCAAACCTCGTAAATAATCTAATCATACTAAAAAGATTCATAGAATCGGGTGTCAATATTGTGCTGGCGAGTTGCGATTGACTCAGTGGTTATGACTTATGAGACTAATCAAGGTCTTGGGTCGAAGTTTGGGAATGAAAAAAAAAATCTGAAGAAATGTTACTCATTGAGGTACCGGGAAAAAAATATTTGCTTCAAAGCGTAAAACACGTGCTAGTTAAAAACAGTTCATTTGAGTATCCGATTATGACACAAATCCTATACCACTCAATGTTTGTGTAAAAGTAGGTGATTATACTTTCCATTATTATTTGAATTAGTGGGTGATTAACTATAATACTTTCCATTATTGTTCGAATTAGTGGGTGATTAACTTATAATACTTTCCATTATTTCGAATAGTGGGTAATTATATTTCAATAACAAAAGTATTGTATGCATTAGATGCACAATAATTTATTGTGTATCAAACATATATTCCTTTATTATCATATAGAGACCTTTTATATCAATATAGTGACCCATTTTCATTTTACTTATTAGTGATAAATAATAAGGGTCACTATATTGATAAAAAAGTTACTATATTAACCAAAAGGTCACTATAATATGATGCCACCAAATTTATTGTGCATCCGATGTATCTAATACTTTGTCTTTCAACAAACCTGTCAGGGCCATCCAAGCCTCCTACCCTTCAGACTTCTTTCGTCGCAAAAAAAAGGCAACAAGGGAAATTAAGTAATTTGTGTGCTGACCAATCAAAGGAAGCTCAATGAAATACTTTAGCAATAAATATATTCTGTTGTGGGTTTTTACAATTCATTCAGAAATATTGTGAGTTGTTAGTATGTAGTTTGTATTTTTAATAGCTTTGTCTTTTCCTCTGTATTGTTGCAGTGTGTGTGTTGGTGGCTCCATCCCCAAAAGGGACCTCTGTCATTCTCGTCCTTATTTTCCAGAAATACTAACAACCTTGCTTCCCTCATTTTTATTCTCCTTCTTTACTCTTTCTTTGTGATATTGTTCTGAGGTGTGTTAGGGGGCAGTGGGTGGTCTGAATTTCCAGCCATAACATCTTGGTATCAAGCACTTACCTGGGCATCATTAATGGCGCCGACAGCAAGGGAACGGCTGGCCACGACGGAGGTGGAGCGCGAGGGCTTCGCAATACACTTTTCGCGGAGGTAGAACGGCTGGAACAGTTCCGGGTGGGAATGGATGAATCGCATCGACAACTGCGGAAGAGTGGTCGCGTGGCGTCGCAACAGGCAGAGGAAGCGGGGAGGTTGCGTGAGGACATCAGGATGTTGGTAACGGCGTTGGGTCGTGTTGGGATGCACCATCGGGCTTCGGACCAGTCCCCAACGTTCCACCGGAGTTTTTGGAACCCCAGTCCACGTGGTGGCAACCCGTCCATTGGGCAGTCGTCTGGGAGTCACAATGGGTGAAGCATCGGAAGCTTGACTTAGCCACCTTCGATGGGAAGAACCCCGATGGGTGGATCTGAGAGCGGAGGTATTTTGCCTTTTATCGTCTCTCGGAGGAAGAAAAATTGGAGGCGGCGGTGGTATCGTTCGACGGTGAGTACTCTCATGTACAGTGGGAGCATCGCCGCCGTCCGATTCTGCGTTAGGAGGAATTGAGGGAATGCTTCTCCGGCAGTTCAGAGCCGCCAACGCCGGCTCCTCCATGAGCAATGGTTGGCAAGTGAACAGACAGGGAGTGTGGTGATTATCGTCGGAATTTATTGAACTTATTGCTCCGTTGACAACGTACCAGAAGCTGGCTTTGGCCATTTTATAAATGGGCTCAACACCTGACATAAGGGCTGAAGTTAGGCTTCATGGCCACATAATCTGGATCAGGCTTATGATCTAGCACTCAAAGTTGAAGATACAATTAACGTACCAACCCTCTTGAGGTCTACTGGATCCAAAGGCCCAACAGCTTACTCCTCACCAAATTTGGGTCGGGCTATCACTTCCAATCCCGTCATGGTTTAATGACTCACCCTTCTAAACAAGTCACTGCCACTGTTAATTACCAACCCACCCAGAAGGAGTTATCACTCCGTATACTTCGAATACCACCAATCGTACTTCTCAGCTCCAAACAACCAGAGGTGTAGGGGCACCGCGACGGCTCTCGAGCCAAAATTCATATCGTCGGGAAAACAATTTATGTTTTCGATGTGACGAGAAGTGGGATGCAACCACAAATGTCAAAGGAAGAGATGAGTGTGATTTTAGTGGTGACGATTCGGTGAACGACGATATGACAAGGTGGTGTCCGAAGAGGAGGAGAAAGAGGAGGAGTCTCCGGTGGAGGCCACGGAGTGGCACTGTGTACGGTGGTGGGATTTACCCGACCACGACAATGAAGCTTGTGGGTCTATTAATGGCGCGGCGTGGTGTGATGGTGACCGGGGCCACCCATAATTTGTGTCCCTTGCTATACAGTAAACAACCTTGGTTTGGCAGTGGTTGGGTCGAGGGTTTTACGGTTACTCTGGAATAGGATGGTGGCAGCAGAAAAGGAAGGTGTGTGGGTGTCGAATTGCAGTTACAAGGAGTGAGGGTAAGGAAGATAAATTTGCCTCTTGAATTGGGAAATTGTGACTTAATATTAGGGGTGCAATGGTTGGCTAAGTTAGGAGAAATCAATACCAATGGAAATTACTAAAGATGAAGTTTATTTGTGATGGTGAGCCTGTGGTGGTGGGACCCCTCACTGGAAAGACCAAATTTCCATGAAGGCTATGTTAAGGACAGTAAAGAGAAACGTGGGCCTTTTGATTGAGCCTCTGGTCAAATGGATAAACAAGGGAAATTCGCTGAGGCTTTGGTGACCCTATTCCTGAATATTTACAGCATGTGTTACAAAGATTCCAGGGAGTTTTTGAGATGCCATCTGGACTACCACCAAGGAGGAACCGAGGCAGCCATTGTATAAAGAAGGAGCAACCCGATTAGTGTTCGACCGTATCGTTACCCACAAGTGCAAAAAGATGAGATCGAGAAATGGTGAAGAGATTTGTTAGCCGGGATCATTCAAACATCCACAAGCCCGTTTTCGAGTCTGGTTTTGTTAGTAAAAAAAAGGATGGGCATGGAGGTTCTTGTCGATTATAGGGCACTCAACAGGAGACGGTTCCGGACAAATCCCATTCCCGTTATAGATGAGCTGTTAGATGAGTTGAGTGGGTCCCGCGTCTACTCGAAGCTCGACCTCAAGTCCGGGTATCACCAATCGGGTACGCGACGAGGATGTGTCAAAGACGGCTTTCAGAACACACGAGGGTCATTACGAGTTCCTGGTGATGCCATTCGGACTCACCAACGCTCCGGCCACATTTCAGTCTTTATGAACGACTTGTTCAGGCCATTTCTCAGAAGGTTCGTCCTCGTTTTCTTTGACGAATTTTTGATTTATAGTAATAATGAGGAATCCCATGATGAGCATTATTACTGTATTGACTTCTGGAACAACATAGCTTATATGCTAACATTAAGAAATGTGGAGTTAGTCGTGAAAGAATTTCTTATCTAGGCCATGTCATTTTGGTAATGGGAGTTGAAGCGACCAGAAAGATATTCGCATGGTAGCGTGGCCTACTCCTAAGAACCTCAAAGAAACTCGAGGTTCCCTGGTCTCACGGGCTATTATCATAAGTTGTGCGAGGGTTAGCAAGATTGCCGCTCATCTCACCGACCAACTCAGGAAGGATAATTTTGGGTGGAACCTGCTACCGAGGCTTTGAGACCTTAAAAAAGCATGACCACCTCCCTGTGCTAGCCATGCCCAATTCTCTCAAGACTTCATAGTGGAGACAGATGCTTCGGGGTTCGGTTTTAGGGGCTGTTTTGATGCAAAATGACCGTCCCATTGCTTTTTATAGTCATACCTTGGACCGGGAGCTCGGCTCAAATCTGTCTACGAACGCGAATTAATGGCAATCGTGTTTGCTGTGCTTAAGTGGAGGCATTATTTGTTGGGAGGCGATTCGTGGAAGAACGGATCAAAGAAGCTTAAATTTATTCGAGCAAAGAGAGGTTGGTGCTGAATTTCAGAAGTGGGTACCTAAGTTACTGGGCTATAATTTGTGATTCAATATAAAAGTGGGCTGCGAATCGTGTGGCTGATGCTCTTTCTCGAAGGCCGAGGAAACGGTGGAATTACAAGCTTGGTTTCTCAGGAGGAGTGCACTGGGCCTCAATCCAAGCCCAACGTGAAGGACCCTTACATTGTTGAACTGCCCAAGCATGCCAAAAGGGGGACACTTCCAAATCAGAATTCACTTTGGAAATGGCAGTATTATACAAAGAAGATAGTGCTCCCTCCTAACTCACCCCTCATTCAAGATGTGTTACTAGCTTATCACGACGGCCCAATTGGGGTCATTCGGGGGAGCTCAGACCTACCTCCGGTGGCTCGTGAATGGTATTGGTTGGGTATGCGACGTTACTAACAAACTATGTCACGGCTTGCTCCGTGTGTCAACAAACAAAATCCTTTCTCAAAGCCCCGCGGGATTGCTCAACCGCTCCCAATTCCGAACCAGGTGTGGGATGACTAACCATGGATTTTGTGGAAGGGCTACCAAGGTCCAGAGGATTTGACACGGTGTTAGTGGTTATGGACATATTCACTAATATGCCCATTTCATTGGTTAAAGCACCCTTTCACAGCAAACTCGGTGGCTAATGTGTTCTAAGGGAGGTAGTAAAATTACATGGGTTTCCGACTTCGATTGTTTCGGATCGTGACAAAGTATTCATGAGTGCTTTTTGGAAGGAGTTGTTTCGGTTGCAAGGACCACTCTCAAGCGAAGTTCGGTTTCACCCCCAAACGATGGTCAGTCCGAGATCGTGACAAATCCCTGGAGACTTACCTTCGTTGCTTTTCCAGTGGCCAACCGAAGCAAGGTCAAAATGGTTATCTTGGGCTGAGTTTTGTACAATACTTCCACCATGTTTCGACTCACATCACTCCATTCAAGGCTCTTTATGACGTGACCCCTCCTTTGGTGCGGATTGGCCATGATTCGACCAACGTGGGTCCTTAGAGGCTCAACTACAAGAAAGGAGATGCATATTAGATGACCTTCGGGTCCAGTTGCAGCGAGCCAACAAAGAATGAACATCATGCGATGCCAAGCGAAGGGATTTGATACTCAAAGAGGGCGAATGGGTTACCTCAAGCTGCAACTGTATCGACATACTTCCTTGGCCAAAAGCCTTTTGAGAAGCTCGCTCCTCGATATTATGGGCCTTATGAAGTGCTCAGTCGCATTGGAGAGGTGGCTTACAAGCTGAATTTGCCCCCCACTTGCAAGCTTCACCCCAGTTTCCACCATTCTCAACTTAAGCCAGCTTTGGTCATCAGGCTGCGTACAAGAGATTCCGGTTACCTTAATTCGGATTTGGAGATGAGTATACCCAGACTTTATCAATGTGCGTACCATTCACCACCCTCAAGGAGTTGTCAAGGAGTGTCATTAAGTGGGTTGGGCTGCCAGAATTTGAGGCCACTTGGAGGACCCCGCACTGTTGCAGGCTCAATTTCCTCATTCGATCTTGCGGCCAAGATCGTTGTTTGGGAGGGGAGTAATGTCATGAGCCCATCCAAGCCTCCTACCCTTCAGACTTACTTTCGTCGCAAGAAAAGGGCAAACAGGGAAATTAAGTAATTTGTGTGCTGGACCAATCAAGGAAGCTCAGAAATAGCTTTAGCTATAATATTCTGTTGTGGTTGTTACAACATTCAGATCAATTGTGGTTGTTAGTAGTGTAGTTTGTATTTTTATAGCTTTTGTCTTTTCCTCTGTATGTTGCAGTGTGTGTTGTGCTCCAATCCCCAAAAGGACCTCTGTCATTCTCGTCCTTATTTCCCAGAATATACTAAGGACCTTGCTTCCCTCATTTTTATTCTCCTTCTTTACTCTTCTTGTGATATTGTTCTGAGCTGTGTTAGGGTGGCATGGGTGTTGAATTTCCAGGCCATAACAAACCTTAAGTAGATCCTCGATTGTTACTCTCTTCCCAACTGGGTCTAGAGCAAGGGGATTCATTATTCAGAAAACATTTTCTTTTCTGTATGCCGGTTGCGACAAGGAGCTGCATGGCCTACATCAGCTAAAATGGGGGAAAAAAGACATACGAAGCGAAACAGCAAGCTTGCTGTCAAAATCTTCGACATACTAGATCACGAGCACTTCGACTATGGCAGAAATCACACAGAATAGGACTTTTACATAAAACTCGCAGAGTTGGATTCATGAATACATACCGTTTCTGAAGAGCACTTGCATCCTTGTAGCATAGGCTGCARGACATGGTTCATTGCTTCTTACAATCTGTCAAAACTCAAAACACCTGCTGAATATCTTATTGACAATTGACACRAATTCATACGAGTAGAAAAATACAATATTGTTAGAAATTTAGAATAAGATGGGGAAAATTAAACTTAACGGGCATTCTCACTTCCGATATGGTGGAGGAAGTAGCTTATCAGGTATCAGCTTATCACCTTCGTGGCAACATAAGAGCAACTTCAATCGAGATGCTAATAAAACAGTTCAGTAGTTCACCATCCTAAGARCGAAAGTAGTGTTTCCTAAATTTAGAAAAAACTGTCTCTGGAATCAAAGTTCACCACCATGGACGAGGTCAACAATGTAGTGTTCCCCCTCCCCGTAAAAAAAATGGAACTTCAGTCTAAGGCAAATGCATCAAATAAATTTGACTAATGATACTAGCATACAGCACAATCAACTGAAACCATCAGAAATTCTGTGGTTGGTAGTCGGTCCAATAACATAAAAGAATTTGACAGTGAAAGATTAACTATCAAAAAGATGTTGCCTGTATTGCTGAAACCAGGGAAATCATATATCCTTATGTACAAAAGCAAGATCGACATTTAAATTATTTTTTCAAGGATCTACGTTTAGACCTGTTTGATAAAAAATTGGCGGCCAACCTAGAAAATCCGGTAAGAGCAAAAATTGCTTGTAGCACTGCACGACCTTTTACTATGCCCTCTCGTATGCCTTTTGCTGTTCTAGCTATTGCAGGTTCAACTGTTGTGGTTACGTTGATGCTGGCCATCTGCATTGGTACTAATGAAGTGAAGATGAAGTATAAATTCCAAGTTCAAGGTAATTAGGAAGGCACTAAATAGATTCAAACATTTTTTTCAGGGGACATAAGATGCTAACCTGATGATGTCATGTTTGCAAAATGACGCAATTTTTCTTCTGCCATGTGCACAGCACGAGTAGACCTCCTAACACCTTGTGTTATTTCCTGGCTGTGATTCAGAAAATCAAATATGAATCAAATGGCTTTYGGACATTTTCCAGAAGTTCGGCAAAAAGAACAGCCCTCACAAATTACCAAGTTGAAGGATTACATTCACATWATAAATCCAGCCGCCAACTATCAATATATTTTGAAATCAGTATATCCTTTTCATCACCTTTTGTCAATGATATTAATTGGGTAAGCCTACCAAAGTACAAGTTGCCCTTAACCTCAGAAAATTCCTTATATGATAAATGGGCTCTCTAGTTACATTTCCAGCATTCCATGATCAACCATTACAATCCTAAGTGCATAGACTCCAACRTAACATCCAAAAAAGATCATATAACTTTCAAGGATAAACTTTAAACRACGTGAAAAGCCATTAGTAAGCATGATGCTAAGGAAATCACTCATGAACCAGGAAGGATGGGCTGTCGATGTTCTTCAATCGGTTTGAAAGAAAATATCARAAAAACAGTAAGAGAAAAATAAGAATTTCTTACCCCAAATCACTTAGTTCCATAGTCAAATCACTGATCTCCATTCCAGACAAGCGAACTGCTGCCATCGTATCCGGAAGTTCTTCTCTTGTGACATCCAATAACTTCTCAAGTGACTCTGCTGCTCTCTTAAAGGCCTTGAACATGACAAACCAAAACCTAGAGTTCAGAAGGTTTGAAAATTTGGAAGACAATCCAAAAACTTAATTTGGGCCAAGTAGAATCTATAGATGGAAGCAAAACATCACTAAAATTACTTTATCCTTGAAAGTTGAAATYAAGCCTCAACTTCACTTTAAGGACCAGTCAAATGTAACTTGCATCCCAAAATAATTTTTTGGCATATCTTGTGCCAAAAGCTTGAAAGCGCATAAGCAAAAACACTCTCAAGCATTTCAGGATTTTTAAAGAATAATTAAGGGGAAAAGACAAGGGAAGGAGAGAAAAAAGGAAGGGGGAAGTGAGCTCACAAATTCCCTCCAAACAGCTAAACTTTATCAACTCTGATACGATTAGGTATATATGAGGAAGAAATCAAAAATCCCATTTTCTGCTCCATTACAAAATCCGTATTCAATTAAAGATTAANCCGTATACTTCGAATACCACCAATCGTACTTCTCAGCTCCAAACAACCAGAGGTGTAGGGGCACCGCGACGGCTCTCGAGCCAAGAATTACAATATCGTCGGGAAAACAATTTATGTTTTCGATGTGACGAGAAGTGGGATGCCAACCACAAATGTCAAAGGAAGGAGATGAGTGTGATTTTAGTGGGTGACGATTCGGTGAACGACGATGATGACAAGGTGGTGTCCGAAGAGGAGGAGAAAGAGGAGGAGTCTCCGGTGGAGGCCRCGGGAGTGGCACTGTGTACGGTGGTGGGATTTACCCGACCACGCACAATGAAGCTTGTGGGGTCTATTAATGGCGCGGCGGTGGTGGTGATGGTGGACCCGGGGGCCACCCATAATTTTGTGTCCCTTGCTACAGTAAACAACCTTGGTTTGGCAGTGGTTGGGTCGAGGGGTTTTACGGTTACTCTGGGAAATAGGATGGTGGCAGCATGAAAAGGAAGGTGTGTGGGTGTCGAATTGCAGTTACAAGGAGTGAGGGTAAGGGAAGAATATTTGCCTCTTGAATTGGGAAATTGTGACTTAATATTAGGGGTGCAATGGTTGGCTAAGTTAGGAGAAATCAATACCAATTGGAAATTACTAAAGATGAAGTTTATTTGTGATGGTGAGCCTGTGGTGTTGGTGGGAGACCCCTCACTGGAAAAGACCCAAATTTCCATGAAGGCTATGTTAAGGACAGTAAAGAGAAAAGGTGGGGGCCTTTTGATTGAGCTCRGTCAAATGGATAAACAAGGGGAAATTGCTGAGGCTTTGGGTGACCCTATTCCTGAATATTTACAGCATGTGTTACAAAGATTCCAGGGAGTTTTTGAGATGCCATCTGGACTACCACCAAGGAGGAACCGAGAGCATGCCATTGTATTAAAGGAAGGGAGCAACCCGATTAGTGTTCGACCGTATCGTTACCCACAAGTGCAAAAAGATGAGATCGAGAAAATGGTGAAGGAGATGTTGTTAGCCGGGATCATTCAAACATCCACAAGCCCGTTTTCGAGTCTGGTTTTGTTAGTAAAAAAAAAGGATGGGGCATGGAGGTTCTTGTCGATTATAGGGCACTCAACAAGGAGACGGTTCCGGACAAATTCCCTATTCCCGTTATAGATGAGCTGTTAGATGAGTTGAGTGGGTCCCGCGTCTACTCGAAGCTCGACCTCAAGTCCGGGTATCACCAAGTTTCGGATGAAATGAAAGTAAAAAAAAGAAAAAATAAGACCTAGTATTCAAAAAAAGTTTACCTCCAAGAGTTTTTTGGAAGTTCCTGTGCATAACCAAGAAAGATTATGAAAGTTATATCAATTGCTATAGTTGGTTAATGTTATGCTGCCTATTCCACAGGTGAGCAGAGGAGTGAGAGTGTTTTGAGATTGGAAGCATTGTAGTTTGGATAGCGATTGAAAGGTCTGTGAGTTTTGAAGATGAAGATTGTTGCTTGAGTACGATTGACAAATTGTTGTTTTGGAAGATTGAAAAAGTATGTTGCAGCTCCTAAAATTGACGGCGTCAACACTGCCGCACTTCGCCGGAAACCCATTTTCAAATTCCACGAAGATGCCTAACCCTCGATTCTTCAATCTCCGACATATCAATTATTTCGCCTCCAACCTCGCATTCACAGCACATTCATTTCAATCATTCTGGAAAAATGCCCTTTCTTCTCAGCCCTCGATTTCTACCTCCACTTCACCACCGTTGGAGTCGCCCCGTGAGGTCTTTCTAGATCACTGTCTACTCAAACGCCACTCACCGTCTGAATTGTGCCTGCTTGCGTGGTATCAGTTCAATTCTCGTTTTTTCTACTTTGTTTTGGGAAATTATTTGTAATTTTGAATGTTTTGTCGTTTTTTTGATGTTGTGTATGTTAGGTTGCGATTGACGCTTGGCTGTTTTGCTCTCGCAATATTCACCGCGCTTGTTGGTTTTGTGTTTCTATCTCTTTTTTTCCCGTTATTCTGTTGAATATTCGTTATCTTTAGCTTACTCTTTAGTGGAGGAAACTGGTACTACTCCAAAGTGGGGTTTTTGAGGTGTTTCCTGTTATGTTGATTATGGAGTAATTAGGTTAATGTGGTGAATGAATTGATTTGTACCATCCAATGATTTAACATATACATTAGTTGGTTGCGTTTTGCGAAATGAATTATCATGGTTGTATTTGTGGTGAATTATGTTTAATTCATTGCATTTCCATTTAGGATTTGGGCTCATACTTTGATGGGTTCACATAATACTCATATGCTGGAGTTGACTTTACACTCCCTTTCTAGAAATGGTCACGCGATCTCAATTGTTGTTCTTGGTGAGAATTTGGATTGGATATCAATTCTCCAAATAAGGCAATTCCAGAAATTGAAGTTGAAGTTTGTTATGTTGTCGCTGAGGGCTTGGATTTTGATGCCACCCCTTGGGCCTAGCTAATAAGTTTACTGCGAATTTTCAAGTTTTGATTGGAAATAGATGGAAGAGTTGATTTAATATTATCTTTAATTGAAATACGGATTTTGTAATGGAGCAGACAAATGCGGATTGTTTTGATTCTCTCCTCAATATACCTAATTCGTATCAGAGTTGATAAAGTTATATGTTCTTGGAGGGATTTGTGAGCTCACTTCCCCTTCCTATTTTTCCTCTCCTTTGTCTTCTTTCCCTTAATTATTTTTAAATCCTGAAATGCTTGCAGGTGTTTGCTTATCGCTTATTCAAGCTTTGTGCTCAAATATGCCACAAATATTTTGGATGGCAAGTTACATTTTGACTGTCTTAAATGTGAAGTTGAGGCTGTGATTTAACTTTCCAGGATAAAGTAATTTTAGTGATGGTTTTGCTTCACATCTATAGATCTCTACTTGCCAAATTAAGTTTTTGGATTGTCTTCAAAATTTCCAAACCTTTGAACTCTAGTGTTTTTTCTGCGTTTGTCCTTTCAAGGCTTTAAGAGAGACAAGCAGATGCACTTGAGAAGTTATTGGATGTACAAGAGAAGAATTCCGGACTCAGATGGCAGCAGTTCGCTTTCTGGAATGGAGATCAGGTGGATCGACTATGGGAACTAAAGATTGATTGGTGTAAGACATCTATTTTTCTCTCTTACTGTTTTTTGGATATTTTCTTCAAACATGTACGATTGAAGAACATCAGAAGCCATTCTCTGGTTCATGAGTGATATTCTTAGCTGCATGCTTACTGAATGCGCTTTGCCACGGTTAAAGTTATCCTTGAAGTTATAATGATTTTTGGATGTTATGTTGGAGTCGTTGCACTTAGGATTGGTATGGTTTGATATTGGAATGCTGAACTCTGTAACTAGAGAGCCCAATTTATCATATTAAGATTTTGAGGTTGAAGGGCAACTTGTAACTTTGGTAGGCTTACCTACAATAATATCAGACAACAACGGTGATGAAAGGAATATACTGATTTCAAATTTGATAGTTGGCGGCCTGGATTTAATAATGTAAAGTACATCCTTCAACTTGGTATTTGTGAGGGCTGTTCTTTTTGTGCCGAACTTCTCCGGAATGTCCAAAAGCCCATTTGTTTTCATATTTGATGTTTCTGAATCACGCCAGGATATAACCACAGCGTGTAAGGAGGTCTACCGCCTCGTACGCCTGCACATGGCGAGAAAAATGCGTCATTTGCAACAACCATCAGGTTCATCTTATGTCTATACTGTCCCTGAAAATGTGTTTGAATCTATTACGTGCCTTCCTAATTTACCTTGAACTTGGATATTATTTCTCTGTCAGTCTTCGTAGTACCGAATGCAGATGGCCAGCATATTTAACCACAACAGTGCTCTGAGACCTGCAATAGCTTAGACATAGCAGAAAGGCCTGACTCGAGAGCGGCGATAGGTAAGAAAGGTCGTGCATGTGCTGACTTACAAGCAATTTTGCCTTTTAACCCGGAATTCTAGGGTTGCCGCCAATTTTTCATCAGACCAGTGCTAGAAACGTATAGGATCCTGTAAAATCAAATTTAAATGATCGATATCCTTGCTTTGTCATAAGGATATATGATCCTTGTTCGCCATACAGGCACACTCTTTTGATAGCCTTAACTCTTCTATGTCAACATTCTTTTCATGTTATTGGATCCACTACCACCACAGATTTTTGATGGTTTCAGTTGATTGTGCTGTTGCCAGTAGTCATTAGTCAAATTTTATTTATGCATTTGGCTTTAGACTGACGTCACCACTTTTTCATCGTAGTTCTTGGTACAAACGTCGCAGGCCCGCGCCGGGACACACCATTGTTGACCGTCATGCCTGAGCTGAACTTTGTCAGAGACAGCGTTTTTTCTAATTTAAAACATTTACTTCTCTGTAGGATGTGATTACTATGTTTCATAGATCTGTATTGACGAGTCGCTCTCT
>SNQN01001240.1:9735-29020 GCA_008642245.1 Bassia scoparia | reverse complement strand
GCATCAGATCTACTCTAATATAACATAACAAATACCATTTATCACAAACAGAACTTTCAACAAGTTCTTACATAATAAAGCCAAAAGACTTCCAGCAAACATCACTCGATATATTGAAGTTTTTACCTCTTTATGCCCCATCTATCGATACTCACCTGCCAAAATCTTAAAGACAGAATCTTGATATCTCAATCATATTCTTAAGGTTTTTTATATGGAGCCATCAATTTTTACGAATTCTATTGGTAGCCTTGTGGTTTTTAAATCTTAAATTATCACCAATTTTGCATGAGTATATTAAATATAACCAACTTACTCTAATTCTCCCTAAATCCATTAAAGCTAGTTAATTTAAATATACCCTTACATCAAACAAAACTTCAATTAAGATAAACTGATAAAATTAGGGTGCATGACAATCATGGGCACCCAATCCCATCCGGACCTCCGGTTCTGAACCCGTGTAACTGAGTCCGGTTCTGGGTCCAATAAATGGGACCCGATCATCTGTTCCGGTTGGGTAATAAATTGGAACCCGGTACCAGTTTTGGGATATACCAATTACTTTATAAAATATGAACAACTATAAATCTTAATATCATTTCATATAGAAGTAAATATTTTATTAACACATATTACACAAGCCAACTGCATGCTCGCTTTCACGATCACATTCACTCAATCACTCTCATAAAAAGTGAAAAACGATAAAGGGGGTATAATCTGCACTTTCATAAACATATCCACTAACGACTCAGCACTACGTAATGATTATTATTAGCACCATACGTTGGCAATATGCACACGTGTATGTTGCTGATTTCCAATTAAAAATTATATGAACTGGGTACTCGTCCGACGGTTTCTGGGACGGGTCCCAAAATTTGGGAACCGGTCAACCATGTCTTGTCCGATTCCTGATTTTGGGACTCGTTCATTTCGGGTCCCTCAAAATATACCAAGTACCCGGTCCCGCCACCCCTAACAAAAACTAATCAATTTCCTAACCACCACTCTACCCGCAAACGCACCACATCCGCCGGCCCAACACCAAACGCCACCGCTGGCAAACCCAGCCAAGAGGATAGACCACTCCCCAGAACAACAACACCCTACTCGCACCCTTCGATCTACATTACCGCACTCTTCGATCCGACCCACTTGCACATGGTTCGCTGCCACACCATCGGACACCCTAACATCAACCTCCCACCGCAACTATACTCTGCACACCATGAACGGGGAAGAAAAAAAAACGATATCTGGTTATGGTTAGGGTATGGTTCGAAATAGGTGGTTAGGGTGCTGGTGTTGGTGAACGTGACAGAGGGTGGTGGTTGGGGTTGAAATAGGGTGCTGGTGTTTGATTCGAAAGGTGGTGCAAGCGTGTGGTGATTCCAAGGAGGTTGTGAGAAGGGTGAGGTATTGGGTTTTTTTCGGTGGGCTGCTACTGTCGTTGGTATTGCTTCGAGTCAAGGTCTGAGTGATAGAGGTGGGTTGAGGGTTGGTGTGCCTGGTCTGTAGTTCGTGAGAGGTGGTGGCGGCGGTGGAGTGGGACAGCGGTTGGAGGGAAGGAGGTGGTGGCGGGAGGACGCGTTGGAGAGTTGCGTGTGAGGAGAGGAGTTAGAGTGGTGAGATAATTGAGATTAGGAAGTTAGATTTTATTTAATTGTTTTTAAAAAACAGCATATTAGTAAATTCAACAGTTTTTAGGAGAATTAGAGTAAATTGGTTATACTTATACATGTAAAATTGGCTATAAATTTAGAATTTAAAAAACAAAGGCTACAATAAAATTCGAAAAATTGATGGCTAACATATAGAAAAACCTATTCTTTAATATCCAAAGTAGTTAAGGGCAAACGAGTCAAATATCAAAATTTCATACTCAGTACTGAGGCACATGGCGAATCAAAGTCGGATTTTGAAAAATCCGTATAAAAAAAGCCGCTTAAACTTACAAAGGAGATTTTCATTTGTTCCAGAAAAAGGTCACCAAGGAGATAATTGATTAACTGTTTGATTAAGCTGAATGGCTCCTGTTAGGTATCTAACTGCCCATTCATTAAGCACCCCACTTTCCATTCCATAAAGTGAAGGTAAAGAGGTGAGTCTAGATTAATACTTCTTACGTCTCTTCACGCTTTAAAACATTAAGAAAGTTGTAAATAGTAGTGAAGGGACTCAGATAAATCAAGAACATATAGAAAAGAAACAATTGTTTGACACAACCAAAAAGCAAGTGAACTAGAAATTATACTACGGGTGGAGGAGTAAATAATTAAACTGCATTTTTATATAAACACATATGAAGGAAGTAAATGAGGCATGTACAAACATATACTAGCCATAACAGGAAAGTGATCAATTATTTCAAGAACTTGCAAAACAAAAATATCCCACATATTTAATAAAGTTTGAGAGGATGCAGAAGGTGAACCAAAAATGAGCTTATCTGCTATAAAAATGATGAAGGGCAAATGGTCGATCGTTTTTCGTAGCACATGGAAGCAATCAACCCTGCAAGGATACGCCAAAGACAAGTTAAGGAATCAAATCCACATTATTACTAACAGCAGTCAAACAATATAACAATATAAGCATTTAATCTGGAATTATTTCAAATTACTTGTACTCTATCCTACTGAATACTCCCTCCATTTTTTTTAGATGTTCATACCAATTTTGGAACGGTTTTTAAGAGTTGATTGAGTTAATAAATAGTTGAATAAGTTGATAAAAAAGTGAATAGTTAAAAGAGAAATGTGTGAATGAAATTTAAGGAAATAGAATTTTGGGTGAATAGATTGGGTAAAATATGAAATTTGACTTTAGAAATGAGTAATCTTAAATGTTCGATAATAAAGTAGGTAAAGGTAAAAAATATTTTTATATTGTTTGGAACATCTATTTGAAAACGGCCCAAAGAGAAAGTGGACATCTAAAAAAACGTATGTATAGATATTCACAACAAAGATAACATTGATCGTCATCAATGATTAATTCAACTTAATATTTCTACTTCAGAGTCCTTTAGAAGCCTACCCTAAGCCAGAGTAGATCATTTTTCTTAATTATAGCAAGTAAGACAACTAAGTGTTATGTGAAGAAACAAGTATTTAAACAAACTTTGTGCACACGTCATATTGCGACAACTCTATTTCATTCCACGATAATAATTTGTATAATCACATTCCCTTGGAAATATTAATGTCACATAGATTAACACCACATATTTACTTGCCTAATTTTGTATGAACAACTCAATACATGTGGCATAATTACAACAGCACTAAACACAAATTTCTCCAAATAGTAGTGCATAGCAGGCATAACCAATTAAATACAAACATAAAATAAAGGTAGAAAAATGTTCATATACCCCATAATGTTCGTCTTTCACATAATACCACCAACTGTTTTTTTTTAAAAAAAAATCCCCAATACTGTAGATTTCCTCACATGTCCCTACCAAAACAACTACTCCGTTCATCTCCTTATGGTGGTTCCACATTACTATCCTATAAAAAAATTGCTTCCTTCTGAATTCACTTTCATTCTTTCCTTCCACCTGCCTCTACCTTGACTACATGAGCTCCCTTTTCTTCCTTTCATTCTTTCATTCTTCTCCAAATTCATCTTCTTCTCCTCACCAAGGTGCTGCATTCAATTTCAAATTCATCTTCATTATATTAGTTTATTCTCATCAAATCCCCAAATCGATTAGCTGAGAAAACCCTATTTCAATTTACTTCCACAACGACCACTACCATTACGTAAGCCCATACAGAGCACCCTTGCTGCTCCTGCTCCTTTACTTCTTGTCCCAATTCTGCACAAAAAACACGCTGCACAGCAGCACCCCTCGGCTCTTCCTCCTCCTTCTCCTTCGGCGCACCACAGTGTCTCGCTGCAACCTGCGCTACGCGTCTGCCCTGGCGCTGCCTAATTCGGAACACTTCTGCCTGACATTGTACCACCAGGGTCTATATTATTTTTTATGTTATTTTATTTTAATTAATAATTTGCTAATTGGTAATTGTAAAGTGGTCACTAATTAAGAGTTAATTTGTTAAAGTGTTGTTTATTGATATGTTTGGTACCACAGTAAGAGGGAGTGGATAGTTATAGTGTAGAGCGTGTATACGGTTGAAGTTGATTAATCTATTAGTGTTTGGCAAAATAAGTACGGTTGATATGTATTATAAAAATATTTAATATAAAAGTAAAATGAGTTTGAGAAAAGTTACTTCAAAAACTCAACATTAGTAGCCTTTTACAAAACTTACTCAAACGCTACAAGCGACCCTAGCGCGTAGTTAACCAAATACTACTATTTATAAAATTATGCAAACTCTACCACAAAACTCTAAAGCTCCTAAAGATGCTACATCCAACACACCTTAATGCAAAGAGTTTAGCTTTAATTGGATTTGGGCTCCACATAAAGATTATCGCTTGGTAGTAACTAAAAACGCTAACATTTTGGTGGTAATTTATATGAAAAAAAAATATAACAATTTGGTGTAAACTGGTAATATGTGAAAACAAACTTATGGTGGTAAGATACAACTTTCATAAAGTATAATAGATGAACAGTACAATAGTTAGTTGCCATGTTCAGCAGATATCATTACCCAGAATAAAATAGCTTAAAGTGAGATCATGAAAGCTTACAAAGCTTCCAAATAAAATTCAGTGAACGAAACTAACAAGACTCATCTTGCTGTCACCAAAGCAATTGCACAATCCACATGCAAGCGCATACATTCCTCTTGTTTCCACCGAGACATAGATTACGAACGTAGCTCAACCATATATTGTAACATATGACTCCAAGGAAACTCCCCAATTTTCATGATATTAGTCTATTAGAATTATAAATAAATTAAAAATATCTCCCGAATTTTCATCATAACAACTAACCTAATATAAGTTTACTTCAATAGATTATATCATAATACACAAAATAATAAACAACATATTCACAAGTTTCAACTTTGGATCAATATTAATTACTTGTTCTCTCCAACTGAATTTTGAGACTTATTATATTAACTGAACATAATTTTGTTACTGAACCTTAAAAATTCTTATTTTTCTTAATTGAATTACTTTACTGAACTAAACTAGTACTACTACAACTGAAACTTTATTTTTAAAAAAAGCGACATCATCTTAATTGCAAAATGGAAATAATTGAAATTTTAATGAGACAGTAAGACATCATAGACCTATAACTTCTAGTATTAGATCAATTTCACTTTCTCATGGTCAACTTTGTAAATTATAGACTCATACTAACTTCCATGGCTTTGCACAAAACAAATCAAAGGTGAGAGACGTCCAACCTACTGGCACAGCAAAAGTAAACACAAAAGTAGCTAAGGCATAGCTTGAGGTGCAAATAATTGGACACGTCCCTGGGATGTGTCCTGCCAATATCAATTTAACCAGCATCGCATCTCAATAGGTACACACCAACAACATAAAAGGAAATGAAGTCATCAGCTAGAGCTTGTCATTTCGGATGTCTCTTAAGCATTCAGATGATAGTTCACAATAAGAGACTGCTCCTAACCTTTTCTTCTAAATGAATCCGTTACCTTCTTCAATTATAAATATTTTTTAACCTTTTTACTATTCTATAAGATTCATTATCTCTTATCATACTTAATAAGTCATTGATTTCAACTATTTATCACCTTAATGAAAGCACCTAAAGCACATACCTTGTTATCTTTAAGGGTTGTTACTGAGCAAGCGCAACTCACTAACAAAATGAAGTCATAAACCAACTCTCAGTTACTTACCACTTAACTTATCAGATCGCTCAAGCTCCCTGTACTCCCTTACCAATTCCCAATCCACCCGACCTTCAGATTCTGAAACATCCTCCACACACTGAAATGCAATTAACAATCTCCAACCACCAGCAAGAAAACTTCCACTTTGCTCCACCACACACACCATCACCTCCCCATGCACAAGTACACAAACAGTCCCAAGACCCCCCTATACAACAAAACTTCTTACATAAAAGCAAAAGATTCAGCAAAACAACTCATCATAAAGTTCCTCTTTATGCCCCCACATATCACTCATCCTCCCAAAAATCATAAAAGACAGAATACTTATCTGGTGATATCTACAAATCATATTCTTAAGGGTTTTTTATATGGTAGCCATCAATTTTTACGAATTCTATTTGGTAGCCTTGTGTTTTTAAATTCTAAATTATAGCCACCAATTTTGCATGAGTAATTAAATATAACCAACTTACTCTAATTCTCCCTAAATACCATTAAAAGCTAGTTAAATTTACTAATATACCCTTACATACAAACTAAAACTTCAATTAAGATAAACTGATCAAAACTAGGGGTGAGCAGAAATCATGGGCACCCAATCCCGGTCCGGACCCTCCGGTTCTGAACCCGTGTAACTGAGTCTGAGTCCGGTTCTGGGTCCAATAAATGGGACCCGATCATCACTGGTTCCGGTTCCGGGTAATAAAATTTGGAACCCGGTACCAGTTTTGGGATATACCAATTACTTTATAAAAATATGAACAACTACTAAATCTTATATCATTTCATATAGAAGTAAATATTTTATTAACAACATTAATTCAAGCCAACTGCATGCTCGCTTTCACGATCACATTCACTCAATCACTCTCATAAAAAGTGAAAATACGATAAAGGGGGTATAAATCTGCATCTTTCACTAAACAATATCCACTAACGACTCAGCACTACCGTAATGGATTATTATTAGACCCATAACGTTGGCAATATGCACACGTTGTATGTTGCTGATTTTCAATTTAAAAATTATATGAACTGGGTACTCGGTCCCGACGGTTCTGGGACGGGTCCCAAAATTTGGGAACMGGTTCAACCATGTCTAGTTCCGATTCCTGATTTTGGGACTCGTTCAATTTCGGGTCCCTCAAAATATACCAAGTACCCGGTCCCGTTCACCCCTAAACAAAACTAATCAATTTCCTAACCCACCACTCTACTCCGCAAAACGCCACCCACTCCGCCGGCCCAAACACAACCCACGCCCACCGCCGGCAAACCCAGGCCAAGAAGGATTGAACCACTACACCCCAGAACAACCACACACCCTACTCGCACCCTTCGATCTAACTTACCCGCACTCTTCGATCCGACCCACTTGCACTAGGTTCSCTGCCACACCATCGGACACCCTAACATCAACCTCCCACCGCAACTATAACCCTCTGCACACCCATGAAACGGGGAAGAAAAAAAAACGCATATCTGAGTTATGGTTAGGGTTATGGTTCGAAATAGGGTGGTTAGGGTGCTGGTGTGTTGGTGAACGTGACAGGAGGGTGGGTGGTTGGGGTTGAATTAGGGTGCTGGTGTTTGATTCGAAAGGTGGTGCGAAGCGTGTGGTGGTGATTCGCGAGGTGGTGAGAAGGGTGAGGTGATTGGGTTGTTTTCGCGGTGGGCTGCTASTGTCGTTGGTATGTGCTTCGAGTCAAGGCTCGAGGTGATAGAGGTGGGTTGAAGGGTGTGGTGYGCCTGGTCTGTAGTTCGTGAGAGGTGGTAGGACGGCGGTGGGAGTGGGAGGACAGCGGTTGGAGAGGAAGGATGGTGGTGGCAGGGGAGGACGGCGGTTGGAGAGTTGCGTGTGAGGAGGGAGGGTTAGAGTGGTGAGATAATTGAGATTAGGAATTAGATTTTATTTAATTGTTTTTTAAAAAACAGCATATTAGTAAATTCAACCAGTTTTTAGGGAGAATTAGAGTAAATTGGTTATACTTAATTACTCATGTAAAATTGGTGGCTATAATTTAGAATTTAAAAAACACAAGGCTACCAAATAAAATTCGTAAAAMTTGATGGCTAACATATAGAAAAAACCTATTCTTAATATCCAAAAGTAAGTTAAGGGCAAACGAGTCAAAATATCAAAATTTCATACTCAGTACTGAGGCACATGGCGATCAAAGTCGGATTTTGAAAAATCCCGTATAAAAAAAGCCGCTTAAACTTACAAAGGAGATCTTTCATTTGTTCCAAGAAAAAGGTCAACCCAAGGAGATAATTGATTAACTGGTTTGATTAAGGCTGAATGGCTCCATGTTAGGTATCTAACTGCCCATTCATTAAGCACCCTTTCCATTCSATAAGTGAAGGATAAAGGAGGTGAAGTTCTAGATTAATACTTCTTACGTCTCTTCACGCTTTAAAACCATTAAGAAAGTTGTAAATAGTAGTGAAGAGGAACTCAGATAAATCAGAACATATAGAAASAGAAACAAGTGTTTGACACAACCAAAAAAGGCAAGTGGAAACTAGAAATTATACTACAGGGTGGAGGGAGTAAATWATTAAACTGCATTTTTTATATAAAACACATATGGAAGAGAAGTAAATGAGGTCATGTAACAACATATACTAGCCATAACAGGAAAGTGATCAATTATTTCAGAACCTTGCAAAACAAAACATATCCCACATATTTAAAACTAAAGTTTGAGAGGATGCAGAAGGTGAACCATACAAATGAGCTTAGTCCTTGCTTGATAAAAATAGATGAAGGGACAAATGGTCGATCAGTTTTTCGTAGCACATGGAAGCAATCAACCTGCAAGGATACGCCAAAGACAAGTTAAGGAAATCAAATCCACACTTATTACTAACAGCAGTCAAAATATATCATACAATATAAGCATTTAATCTGGAATTATTTCAAATTACTGTACTCTAGTACTCTACTGAATACTCCCTCCATTTTTTTTAGATGTTCCATACCATTTTGGAACGGTTTTTAAGAGTTGATTGAGTTGAATAAAATAGTTGAATAAGTTGGATAAAAAGTTGAATAAGTTAGGTAAAAGAGTAAATGTGTGAATGAAATTTTAWGGAAAATAGTAATTTTGGGTGAATAGATTGGGTAAAATAATGAAAGTTGACTTTAGAAATGAGTAATTCATTAATGTTAGAGTAAATAAAGTAGGTAAAAGGTAAAAAAGTTATTTTTATATTGGTTTGGAACATCTATTTGAAAACGGCCCAAAGAGGAAAGTGGAACATCTAAAAAAAACGTAGGGAGTATAAGATATTCACAACAAAGATAACACATTGATCGTCATCAATGATTAATTCAACTTAATATTTCTACTTTCAGAGTCCTTTAGAAGCCCTCACCCCTAAGGGCAGAGTAGATCATTTTTCTTCAATTATAGACAAGTAAGACAACTAAGTGTTATGGTGAAGAAAACAAGTATTTAATAACAAGAACGTTTGGTGCCACACGTCATATTGGCACAACTTCATATTTCATTCCACGAATAATTAATTTGTAATAATCACATTCTCTGTTACTATACTATCATACAGTCTCCCCTTGGATAATAATTAATGTCACATAGATTAACACCACACATATTTTACTTGCCTGAAATTTTGTATGAACAACCTCAATACATGGTGCATATATTACAACAGCCTAAACACAAATTTCTCCAAATAGTAGTGCATAGCATGGGCCATAACCTAATTAAAATTACAAACATAAAATAAAGGTAGGAAAAATTGTATCTTACCACCATAATGTTTCGTCTTTTCACATAATACCACCAAACTTGTTTTTTAAAAAAAAAAATTACCACCAATACTGTTAGATTTCCTCACATGTCACCACCAAAAACAACTACTCCGTTAACTCTCCGTTATGTGGGTTCCACATTACATGATTCCCTATAAAAAAAAATTGCTTCCTTCGTAAATTCACTTTCATTCTTTCCCCTTCCCACCTGCCTCTACCTCCTTGACTACATGAGCTCCCTTTTTCTTCCTTTCATTCTTTCATTCTTCTCCAAATTCATCTTCTTTCTCCTCACCAAGGGTGCTGCAATTCAATTTCAAATCTCATCTTCATTATATTAGTTTAATTCTCATCAAAATCCCCAAATCGATTAGCTGAGAAAACCCTATTTCAATTTACTTCCCACAAACGACCACTACCATTAGCTTAAGCCGCCATACAGGAGCACCTTGCTGCCTCCGCTGCTCCTTTACTTCTTGGTCCCAATTGCGGCACAAAACCGTGCTGCTACAGCGCAGCACCCCTGCTGCCTTCTTTCCTCCTCCTTTCTCCCTTCGGCGCAACACCACTAGTGCTGCCGCTGCAACCGGTGCCGCTACCACTGCCACCGGTGCCGCTGCCTAATTCTGGACACCACTTCTTGCACCACCTTGTACCACCAAGGGTCTTATATTTTTAATATTGTTGTTATTTTATTTTAATTAATTAATTTGCTAAATTGGTAATTTGTTAAAGTGGGTCCACATAATTAAGAGTTAATTTGTTAAAGTGTTGTTTTATGATATGTTTGGTAAAACTAGCAGTAGAGGTAGAGGAGGTTAGCTGGGATAGTTGTAGTTGTCGACTAGTAGCGGTTAAAGTTGATTATAATCTATTAGTGTTTGGCAAAATAAGTAGCGGTTGAAGTAGTGTATTATTAAAAATATGTTAATTAAAAATATGTTAATTAAAAGAGTAAAATGTAGCGTTTGAGAAAAGTTACTTCAAAAACCTAACATTAGTAGCTTTTACAAAACTCTACCTCAAACGCTACAAGCTACCCTAGAAYGCTAGTTAACCAAATACTACTATTTATAAAATTATGCAAAACTCTACCACAAAACTCTAAAAGCTACCTAAAGAGCTACATCCAAACACACCCTYAATCAAAGATTTGGGTTTTAATTGGAGTTTGGGCTCCACATAACAGATTAGTCGCTTTTGGTAGTAACATGTGAAAAAACCTAACAGTTTTGGTGGTAATTTTATTGAAAAAAAAAATATAACAAGTTTGGTGGTAAACTGGTAATATGTGAAAAAACGAAACATTATGGTGGTAAGATACAACTTTTCCATAAAGGTATAAATAGAGATGAACAGGTACAATAGTTAGTTGCACTGTTGCAGCATATCATTACACCAGAATAAAATAGCTTAAAGTTGAGATCATGAAAGCCTTACCAAAGCTTCCAAATAAAATTCAGGAACGAAACTAAACAAGACATCATCTTTGCTGATCACCAGAAGCAATTGCACAATCCACATGCAAGCCGCATACATTCCTCTTTGTTTCCACCGAGACAATAGAGAGATACGATACCTGTCAAGCATAACATAGTGTTTTAACAATATGAACTCCAAGGAAGCTCCCAATTTTCATGATATTAGTCTATTAGAATTATGAAATATAATTAAAAATCCAGAATTTTCATCATAACAAACTAACCTAATATAGTTGTTTTTACTTAACAGTTATATCTTATACACAAAAATATTATACAAACGGATTTCAATAGTTCAAATTTGATCAATATAATTACTTGTTCCTGTCAACTGAATTTTGATGGACTTATTAGTGATGAACTGAAAATTTTTGTTACTGAACCTTAAAAATTTATTTTTCTTAGGATTGAACTACTTTACTGAACTAAACTAGTACTACTAAACTGAAACTTTATTTTTAAATAAGACAATCATTTAAATGCAAATGGAAATATAATTGAAATTTTAATGAGTAAGTAAGACATCATAGACCCTAAAATTCTTTAGTATTAGATAATTTCATTTCTCATGGTCAACTTTGTAAATTATAGACTCATACTAAATTCATGGCAATTTGGCCAAAAGTATCAAGGTGAGAGACGTCCCAATACCTAAGTGGCCACAGTCAAAAGTAAACACAAAAGTAGCTAGAGGCAATATGGGGGTGCAAGATTTGGACACGTCAATGGGATGTGTCGAGCCACTAATCAATTTAAAAGCATCGCATCAATAGGTCACACCAACAACATAAAGGAGATGAAGTCATAGCGCTAGACTTGTCATTCRGATGATTTTAGCATTCAGATGTATCACAATAAGGGAACCTGCTCCTAAACCTTTTCTTCTAAATGATTATCAATACCTTCAATATTAGAAATTTGTTGTAACCTTTATAGTGCTAATAAATTCATTATTCTTTTCAATATATTAAGTTTTTTATTTCAACTATTTAATCACCATTAATGCAAGAGCTAGCCTAAAACACAGTACTTATTTTTAGAGGGTTGTTAGGCAAGGGCAATCGACTTAGACAAAAGAAATCAAAACCACTAGTTCCCTTACAAGTTAGAACTTACAATCAGCTTCAAGTTCCCCTTGTCTCCTCTACATTCCCACTCCAATTAGAACTTAGAAATCTCAACATCCTCCACACAGTGAAAGCCAATGAACAATCTCGCAACCACCACAAACAACTTCCAAATAGTTTATCCACCACAAACACCAATCACCTCCCCAACCTACACCAACAGYTAGACCCCCTCCCATGAAACCATCTCTTCACCAATATACCAACCCTAAAAWTCCGYTGCACCACCACCCAAGCACAACACCAAAACCTCACAACAACTACAGCGAAAGAGGAAAKAAAGTTCAAATGCTTACCCAAAAATTAAAATTGATRGCCATTTCAAACTCAATCTGGCTTAGCTCTTGACTTTTGGTGGTGAAAATGTGCCTTGATAGCCCAATTTGACCACCAAAACTTATAATAGATAGTTGGAGCTAGATTTGAAGTGAGTTGAAAAGAGAGGATGAAACWTTTTCATCAACAAAGGTGATAATGGAATGTGGGTAGAAAAATAGAGATGATGTTAAAAGGGAGAGGAGAGAGGAACTAGATGAATAATGGCACATGTAGGAGTTTGAGGGATGCCAAACTTGGAGGAAGTTAAATGTAAAAGTGTGGGGATTTGTGAGTAACTAGGCTTAGGGATCTGTAGGGGCTTTAACTCTGTTTACTTGTCTTTCCCTTTGTTAAATTCTTTCTTTCCATTTGTGTTCAACCAAACAGCCCCTAACTGATATTGGCTCTCCACAACTACAATCTCTATGGCAAACTGGTGTATATAATCACCTACTATGGCAATCCGAACACGTGACCTAAGAGAGCTTATCGGTAATTTTCACACCTTGCAGAGTTTCAAAATTTACATAGTAGTATGTTACGAGATGACATGAAGTTACAAAAAACTGAATCATTAAGACATAGCAACACCGAAAGTAAAAAATATGTATCTTACCATGTAGAGTGCCTTACAGAATCAATAACTTCCTCCCTATAAATATTACGCGCTTCTTTTAACCTCTTTTGCTGCTCGCTGCACGGTCTTTCTTTTATTTGTCTATCCGTTTCTTCAAGAAGTGATATCAATTGTGATTGATGTGACATGTAGTAAGATGCCTACACATATTTTTAAATAATTAGCTGACACCATGGGACATGAAAGATGGTTWACAAGGATATCGAAGTATGTGGACCAAAAAAATGCATGTCAAGACATCGGAAGTAACAAAAAAGGAAGGCGTCATTTCTAAATGGATAAACGATTTCAAACATCGAGATCACTTTATCCTAAGGCCAACAGGAATAAATCAATCAATCAAAGCCTTAATCCCATAAGTGGGGTCGGCCAACAGGAATAAATCCCAGAGACAAAAACTCAACCTCCCAAAGTTAAAACCATAGCTACATAAGGCATATTTAACAACWGAAAGAACAAAACATTATGTCTCAACAGCTTCATAATATTAAACCTAGCAGTCCTAGCCAAATTACCAAATAAYATATCAGATCAAGATAGGGACATTGGGGTTCCTATCTGTATGATTTTCTTTCCAGAACCAGGCATATTACAGATATGTAATAATCTCAATGTTTATATCATACCCCGGTTTTAAAATCCAAGATTCGCTGCTAGCAAAATGACATGGTATATTCTATAAGTAGTCCCTGTACAAAAAGATGCAGGATCAAATGAAACTGATGAAAGGGTATTGTAGATAATTCTCTCAACACTCACTTCCATTGCGTCATACATATCATATTCAAGTATTTAGCTAGAAAAATCAGAATAAAATAGTGCACTATCCACATCATTCCTCTAAAACTAGGCTAACAATTTATTATGCATTGTATATCACTATCAACATCTATTAAATGCAGATGAAGTAAACCCCTTGCACTTCTAACGAACCATATTGAACATAAATATCTTTCTAGACCAACTTGATTTTTGAAGCCAAACAAAACTATCAAATTCTAAACAAAGGTAAATCAACTCACCTGCCTAAAATTTGGAGCAACCCCAGTGTGATACAATAATAGCATAACATCAAGAAGTTCCTCCTCTCTCAATGTTGCTGAAGAAATGTTACTTTCTTCAGGTACTGTTCTTGAGTGTTGTGCTGGTCGATACCCAAACTGGGAATGAGGATGTTCACTTGAACTGGGCTTATCTGCAATTTCCTCATTCAAACTTCCAGCACTATATTCAGCTGCAACCTGAGCAGATCGCTCAGGAATGGAAGAAGTGTGGCCTCGAGAACCTTTGGCTCTAAATCGGATTGGATCACGGTAATTTCTAGAGAAATCCATGTCATAACTGGAACAACAACATGGCTTCTGCCTTGTTGAATGCGTTACTCTATCTACATCGTCCATGCAGCCTTCTTCCCAAGAGACCACTTCTGACTCCCAGGCATTCACAGGATACAGTTCTGATAGATTACTATACGATCCCCCTACTCTGGCAATGTCTATCTTTACAGAGTCATTTTTCATGAACAACCCAATGGAAAAACTGAGCTCACCACCCCTGTGCAGAAAACCAACATCATCTTTAGCACCATCTCTATGGTGCTTCGACCAACCACATATATCTCCCATTGGAAAACCTTCGGARAGAAAATGGAGTATGACAGAATACAAGGAAACAAGGACAGTATTTCTTAGAACCCCAGGAGGYGACATGTTACGATCGCCTCCTCTGCTTTTTAATAACACATTCTGCAGGAACTTCCGAAAAACCGAACCAGGAAACTGAGGTGGGGTCACGGGTGGAATGAACTGGATAACCAGGCAACATAGGTCCCGGTGCTTCTCCTCAATCTGCAATCAGCAGAATAAGATTACAAAAAATTCATCACAAACCAATTCTCCGTTTTTTGTTCTGGCATAATGAATAATTAATGACACCAACTTTGAAGGAAGTACACACTTTAATGAACCAATCTATAATCTTTAGTGCAATCAGATGGCTTTCAAGCTTTAAATTCAATAGCAGTTTGGTATTGCGAATAATAGACAGCTCCCAAAGAAGAGCAACACTGTAAGTGAATACACAAGAAAGGATGTCCTAATTGTGTATGAGAAGCTATCTCAGTTCTGATCAACCAAATCAGCTACAAATCTAGCTAAAATGTCAAAGATATGCACTTACACAGAACTCAACACATGCCAAAGACTACAATTAGGAGGGATCCCATGGAAAAGGTCATGGCTCAATGGAAATGAGATAAATATTAAAAAAAGGACAGATAAAAGAAGGTACATAAAAAAAGGGTTACTTCAACAATTGTAGCTCAAGGAGACTTCTTTCAAATAACCACCTCATACAAGTATACAACCATGTAGTTAAAGAACAGAAAATTGATAAATACATTATTTAGATACTTCTTCCATTTTTTAGATGCACCACTTTGGTGTTTGCGGAAATCGAGGCAATATTTGTTAAAGTGATTAGGGTTGTTGATGGTATTTAAATAAAGTATATGGACTCAAAGAGGAGAGAGGTAGAGAGAATTTATTGTGGACCCCATAAAAAGTACTTAGTAGAAGATAAGGAGAGATTAAGGGGAAAATTAGAGTGGTCCCATGTCTCGAAAAAGAAGGAAAAAAAGAAGCAAAGTGTGCATCCTTTGTGAAATTTCCCTATCGGGAAACTGGTGCATCTAAACTAGGAAGTATACTAATATAGAATTCAGCATTACTAAATTAATAAAATAATAAACCTTCTTGCTATAAAATTGGAGCAGCAAAATTGCCCACACTTACAAGAGGAAAAAAAACACTCTTAAACAAAACAAAACCTCTTCCATCATCACAAAACACTTCCTGGTCAACTTTTATCACTAGTTAGAGTTTTAAGCCAACATCCAAAATCATAGAGCAAATTACTGAAAGAAAAGACACACAGTAAATCTATTCCACTAAACCAACAAAATCCTCTCCCATGGTCAATTACATGACTCTATATCCTGACATACTGTTCCTTTAAAAAAGATAAATGGCCGTGACCTCATTAATACCACCATGTCATTAGTATAACTCTAATCTGCATGTCATAGCTGAAGAGAGGAAAGAATAAGTTGTACTTACCTCCTTTATTCATACCAATTCCTCTCTATTTACAGCCCTCATACACAAATAACAATAGATTGCTTCGTCAAATAGAAGATTTGCAGTGGAAAAACAACTAAATCCTTATCACCATGACACCATCATTATCCTTCCGTGCCTCAATTAATCTTATCTGATTCCTCAAGTGCAGTGAAGTTAAGTACACCAAATGCCACAAAAGAAAAAAGGTATGCCAGAGAAAGAAAAAGAAAGATCGGGATAAAATCAAAGAACCAGCATCAGCATACACATACAAATTCCACACATCCACCAAAGTGATAGCTAATGGCAACAAAACATCGCTACAGAAAAGGCCTAGATGCCTGGAAACTTGCAATAAGCAACAATAACTCCTTCCGCGTTCAGAAAAAGCGGCTTTC
This sequence comes from Bassia scoparia, assembly GCA_008642245.1. Lineage (NCBI taxonomy): Eukaryota > Viridiplantae > Streptophyta > Magnoliopsida > Caryophyllales > Amaranthaceae > Bassia > Bassia scoparia. The sequence goes on along the minus strand of SNQN01001240.1, from coordinate 12,349 downwards.
AAAAGCCATATACACCACATATTATGAATTTGCATTGGGATACAAAATTACAACAAAAAGTGTTCAAAAACTGAAAAGTGATAACGCACTGACAACTAAATAAGACACATAAAAGAAAGTGAAGAAAAGTTGTTAAGGAGGACACACAGTGCGGAACAAAGGCTAAGAGATGAAGGCAATGGATCTGTTCACCTAATTTTGGTTTAGTAAAATCTGTATCATTGTAGACAAATGTGTTAATTTTAAAAAAGATCTAGCCTCTTAGAGTTTTTGCACTGTAATATAATTTGGTCAAAAACTTTTCTGCTCTAAACAAGTCAGAAAACGCAGTATTATTATACCATAATCACTCTTTATATACATGAATTATCAATTYACTATACCCTATCTTTCAAATTAGAGCAATAGATTCCAACACTTTGARTAACACAGAATAACCATTGATTCAGCGTGAAGATTTCATGACTACTCTTCCAGCAGAAACATTTCTTCAACTACAATAACACATTATCACAGAACAGTTCAACAGGAAATAAGAAAAATCCAAAGGGAAATATGTAAATAGGGGATGAGACTTCCAACATCATCATGGTACCTTGCTTATTGCATCTGAGAGTGCTGTAGTCGTTAGCATCATACTGCTTTCATGAGAAACATCCTCACATGAATTAGGCCACCAAACAGAGGGCATCATATRTTGAAGATCATGCTTGTTAGGGCTTTTCCAAGACAGAAAACCTTCAAGGAGATACTCAAACTCAGGTGACTTCCAACAAAGCCCCAATAACTCCTCTCTTCTCAACAAATGGCAAGCCAATGCAAGATATGAATATGATCCTGTATATGGGCAGTCAGTCAGAACTAATGAAGTTGTTTTGCAATTGTAAGAAAGGGCACCGATTACATGCTGAAACAGCAAGCTGCAGCTTCTAAATTTCAGGAAAACATCAAGGACTTTGTCCAAGCTTTGATGATCATGTGGTAAATGCGAGCCATACAATTCCATCAAAAATGACAAAAATGGACCCCATGCTATGTATTCCATGCCCCTCTCATCATCAGCGAGTATGGTGAAGAACTCCTCACATATTGCGTCAGCAACAGGGTGAAAGATGTCCTCCAGTGGAACAAACCTCTGCAACCTTCTCAATTTATCGACAGAAGTGAACTCAACCCTTTCCGTGCGTTCTATTTCAAGCATCCTTGATAAGCATTGCAACAAGTTGGAGGCACGTGAAATAGCAGATGGAGRACTTTGAAGAGGATGGAAACCATCAACTGGGTACTTAAAGGGCCGAGCACCAAAATTCAAATCACACCTTTCACCCTGAGAAAGGGAGACTGCTGGAAAGTAGCCCAATTCGGGATTCATCTTCCGAATACCGACAAATGCGACCCCAAGTGATATACCATTCCTGTAAAATAGAATTTGRTCCTCATCCAAGTCTATGCAGCATCCAATAACATCACCAATAACCCATGGTTGGCCATATATCTCATCCTCCTCATTCCATTTTTTAACCCTCTTACCATCAAATGCATAAGAATCCTCAGCATCACCCACCCCCATACGATCAGTGAAAGGACAAGAAATTGTCGCCCAACCAATCTGTTGTATCCCTGCAGTTTCTAGCATCACTTCGTACATCCATTTGCCTTCCCAAACACAAGCATTTGCTCTGGCGCTACTAAAAATAGCCAGACTTTCCAAAAGTAAAGGAGGACTTACTAACTGCAAATCTCCGCATGCACTTGAAGAATCAACAGCAACAACATCCCCATGTCCGTGATCAAAGATACACAGACCATCCTTGTTCTGAGGTTGAGGGCTCGGACATTTAATAAAAAACCGCTTGACAATAGATCGAGCTAAAGTGGCATCCAGCGGACCACTTAATGGTTCTATCGATCGAAAAGGAAGATCAAATATATATTCTAGAGTCCGTTCTAGGGACTGGTGACCAAAATCATCATGGTACGAAACAAGACGATTCTTTTGAGCATTTCCTTTCTTTTCTTCACCATTTAGTATTAGTGCTAACCCTGAAGATAATCCACTAGTCCACAAACCATCTTCTGCCATTTAAGAGGAGGAATTCACCACCTCCCCAAATTATCCTACATATGGTTAACAACACAGAAATTCCTTTTATTTACTAAAAACCCCAAAAAAATTAGCAATCCCAGAAATCCACGAATTATCCTACTCACAGCACAAATTTCCAGCTTCACCTACAAACTGAAAATCACTCACATGAGCATAAGCAACTATTCGTATACAAACAATTGTCTAATTTTCACTAWTTCAACCTATAAAAAAAATGACGAAAAAAAAGCAAGTAATTTTCATTTTTCACTAATTCATTCCTTTCTAACTTTAATTGCAAACAAAACAAAACAGAAATCAAAAGAAGACATTCGTAAATCAAACGAAAAWTAATAACTTACTGAGTTTGAGAATTGAAATAATCGATTGAAAAGAGCTTCAACTGCGATCAATTCACTGCGACAAAGTCTTCTGATTGCAGTGACGTCGGCTAATTGGAAGAAATTAGGGTTCACAACTCACGAGACGCCATTAATGAAGACTCACGAAAGTAGGAGAGAGAAAAAA